>WNWK01021344.1:0-20000 GCA_009830355.1 Cherax destructor | reverse complement strand
AAAACGTTGTCCCAATAAGATCTTGCTCTACAACCTGTCATTTTTACAAACGTCAGATTGATGATGCACGAAGTCAGTCAATTGATGATTACAATAATTAATTGACTGACTTCCTAATTATAACTGAGGCCCAGGAGTTGCAGCTCGACCTCCATTAACACAGAAAGGTTAATTGTAATTATTTATTATTATTATTATATAATTATTATATAATTATATTATTATTATTATTTTAAGAGAGCGCTAAAATGGATGGGTCAGAGAGAGAAGTTAGGGAAGAACATACCTAGATAATATGTCTTTTTCTTGGAAGGTAAGACCAGGGATGATCCTCCATCCCTCCCTCTCTTCCTCCTTCCATCCATCCCTCCCTCCCTCCATCCCTCCCTCTCCTATCTTCCCGCCATCAGAAGTTCTCCATCCCTCTCTCCCGTCCCTCTCTCCATTACTTCATCCCTTCCTCTCTCACTACATCTCTCCTCCATCCCTTTTCCAACCCTAGTATTCCACCACCACTGCCTCCACTACCATCACCACCAGCCACTACCATCACCACCAGCCACTACCACCACCACCACCACCACCAGCCACTACCACCACTACCATCACTCACCCACTACCATCACCACCTCGACCACTGTGACATACACTGAATGTTAAGGGGCAGTGTCGTTGACAGGTGCAGCTCACTGAGCTCTGCTATAAGACATTCGTTGTGTATTCGACACACGTCATACATAACCACCATCCTGCACGTCGCTCTTGCCAGCTGGAAGCTGGTTGGCCAGAGATCTCTACCAGTGAGTCGACCATAATAGTTAACTAGGTGCTGGGGCTTTCTGATACCTCAGAGGGAGAGATGGTTGCCTGGGGAGGTGACCTCACTTCTAGGAACACCTCGGGTAGACCCTCTCACACCTCTAGCTGGTAAACATCATTCTGAAGAACTGCGTTTCAGTATGGAGTGTATGAAGGCTTAGAATCTAGTCTCATTATTCACTTCTCGCTGATGTCTTATTCATAAACGTGTTTAACTTGTGCTGTATTTTGCACTTTATTGTGTATAGTGTCTGTACTTAGGTTTTGCTGTTGGGAATATAAGTTGATCTTAAATGTGTAGGCTTCAGTTCATTTGTGGTTGAACTCCGCGCTAAGCTGGTTTATAACCAGTCCTGCCACTACAGGTTAATGGAAGAAAGAGTACTGGTGTTAGTGGAACCCACTACCATAATCACCACCTTCAATAACACTTATCATCACTACCATCGTCACTTATGTTAACACATCCACCATTACCATCATTACTAATGTCAACACATCCACCATTATCACTAATCACCAATTCCAACATCATGACCATTACCAACAACAATCCCCATCACTTGAAACAACCCACCATCACCACCACCACCGCCCACTACTACCACCACCCCCACCACCGCCCACTACTACCACCACCCCCCACCCCACCCCACAACACCACCAACAACAACACCACCACCACCAACAACAACAACAACAACAACAGCACCAGCAACACACGTGGACGCAAGAGAAATGTTTATCAGAGGAACTCCTCCCAAGAAAATGATGGAGCAACTTCCTTCACATTCCTGGAGGCGAGTCCCCTTCCTTTCCTAGATCCCATCCCACCCCTCCCTGCCTTACCCTCCCTCCTTCCCCTCCCTCCTTCCCTCCCTCTCTTGTCCATCCACTCATATCTTTCCTTCCTTTTTCCTCCTCCTTCCCCCTCCCTTCCTCCTCGTCTGTGGCTGAGCAGTTCTATGGTTATTCTTATTATATAAGCATATGTTCTTTTTGTGCTACGTTTCGCACATCCCTTTATTTTAGAGCACCTTGTTGAATATGGTGGCCGTGGCCTGGTTTGCAAAGCTCTCGCTTTGATTCCCGGCAAGGGTAAACTATGTCCTACATGAAACATGTTGGGAAGATATCTTAAATAACATGGACCCTAACCAGTGCCTTGAAAAGATCAACTTTCTGGTAGCTGAAGTATGTTCAAGGCGTATTCCACTAAGAAAAAAGAAGAGAAGTAAACTGGAGAGAGAGAGAGACGCTCCCTCTACAGGAGAAGACGAAGAATCACTGAGCTCCTCAAGAATGATACATTATCTGAAACACGGAAGGAAGCACTAACCAGAGAAGTGAAAAATATTGAGATTAAGTTAAAGGACTCATACAGGATTCAGGAGAGATAAGAGGAGCTAAAAGTAATTAGTGAAATTGAAAGAAATTCTAAATATTTCTGCTTTCTTAACTGAAAGACATTTCCGTGTCCGGGTTAGTAATGAGCTTTCCCCGGACTTTGTCCAAGCTGAAGGTGTCCCCCAGGGTTGTGTTCTGAGCACAACACTATTTCTCCTTGCTATAAATAATCTGGCATCAGTTCTCCCATCCAACATTTGGTCATCGCTTTATGTGGATGACTTTGCTATAGCTTGTGCGGGTGCTGACTGTCACCTCATTGCAGTTTCCCTCCAGCATGCCGTCAACCGAGTTTCCGGTTGGGCCACCTCTCACGGGTTTAAATTTTCTAGTAGCAAAACTCATCAAATTACGTTTACTAGACGTTCAGTGGCCTCTGATCTTCCATTGTACCTATACGGCTCGTGTATCCCAGAACGTGATACGGACAGGTTTCTCGGCCTCCTGTTTGACCGTCGATTGTTCTGGAAACCTCACATTACATCTCTGAAGGCAACTTGTCATAGTCGGCTCAACCTCCTAAAAACCCTCGCACATCTTTCGTGGGGGGCTGATCGTAGCACTCTCCTCCACCTGCATTCAGCCCTAATTTTATCGAAACTCGATTATGGTGACCAGATATATTTGGCGGCCTTCCCTGCTACTCTTTCCAGCCTTAATCCCATTCATCACCAGGGATTGCATTTATGCCTTGGTGCATTTCGTTCTTCCCCAGTTGAGAGCCTCTATGTAAAAGCCAACATTCCATCCTTTTCCGATCGTCGTGATGCACATTGCATTCGCTATTATGTTCGCTCCCATGACCTCCGCAATCCTTCCATATATAGGATTGTCACAGATGTTAGTAGGCGCTCTTTATTTGTCCGTCGCCCCTGTTTACTTCGTCCCTTTTCTCTTCGTCTACATTCACTCTTGTCTTCCCTTCAACTACCACCTTTATACGCTCATGTGACATCTCCCTTTCCCCTACCCCCTTGGGAAGTTCCTGCTGTCCGTGTTTGTTCTATTCCTCTACCTTGCGTGAAAGCCCAACTACCTACGGCAGCTTCTCGCTCTTTTTTTCTAGACCACTTCCGTTCTCATTCCCATGTCATCGCAGTATACACTGATGGTTCAAAGTCATCTGACGGTGTCGGATTCACAGCAGTCTTCCCGGACAGTGTCGTGCGAGGGCATCTGTTACCCACGGCTAGCATCTTTGCGGCTGAATTGTATGCCATTCTTGTGGCACTTATCCATATTGCATCTGGTGGCTAAAGCTCTCGCTTCACACGGCGAGGGCCTGGGTTCGATTCCCAGCCAGGGCAGAAACATTGGGCGTGTTTCTTTACACCTGTTGTCTATGTTCCCCATCAGTAAAATGGGTACCTGGGTGTTAGTCGACTGGTGTGAGTCGCATTCTAGGACACTGACCTAATCTGCCGGAAATGCTCAGCATGTCACTGATGTCAGCTGGGCCTGTATACCATGTACATGTACTTGTAGTAAATAAAGATATTATTATGCCTGTGTCACCATTTGTGGTCGTTTCAGACTCCCTTAGTGCTTTACAGGCAATCCATAAAATTGAAACACCTCACCCCCTAGTTCTTCGTATACAACTTTGGTTACGCAGTATCTTTAGCAAACACAAAGATATTGTTTTTTGTTGGGTCCCTGGTCATGTTGATGTACAGGGCAATGAACAGGCAGACACTGCTGCGCGGTCAGCAGTACATGACCTTCCAGTTTCATATAGAGGTGTTCCTTTCACGGACTATTTTGCGGTCATTGCTACCCACCTTCGCACCCTTTGGCAACAAAGCTGGTCTGACCAGCTAAATAACAAACTTCATTCTATTAAACCGATTATAGGTTTCTGCCCTTCTTGTCACCAATGACGGGGTTGGGAGACTACACTCTCCCGTCTTCACATCGGCCACACTCGTCTTACTCACGTGTATCTCATGGAGAGGCTCCCTGTCCCTCTCTGGGAACATTGTCAGGTTCCAGTGTCTGTTCGACATATTCTGTTGGACTGCACACTATATCAACGAGCACGCAGAATTTACCTCCAACGGCGTCTTCGCTCTGCGGCCCTTTCTTTACCTTCCCTTCATGCTGATGGACCCTCCTTTAATCCTGACTATCTTGTTGACTTTTTGACAGAAACTGACTTACTACACAAACTCTGAAGATTATACCTCTAGCACCTCCCTCAGTCCCTTCTACCTCGATCTCTTGCTACCCTCTATCCCTGCACTATCCACTGTCCTGCTGCACTCCATACCCTAATCATCCATCTCCCTCTTACAACCCATTCCTCCTGCATCCTGAAATAACCTGCAGCGCTGTATGACCCCTGTGGTTTAGCGCTTCTATTTGATTATAATAATAATAATCTAAATATTTCTTTTCATATGCCAAAAACAAGTCAAAAACCACATCTACTATAGGGCCCCTGCTCAGACACGACGTATCCTACACAGATGACAACAAAGAAATGAGTGAGATACTGAAATCTCAATATGACTCTGTGTTCAGTGAACCACTAATCCGTCTAAAGATAGACAATCCAAATTAATTTTTTATGAATGAGCCTCAAAACCCTATCAATGTATGCCAAATTTCTGACATAACCCTAACTCCACTAGACTTTAAGAAAGTCATTGACAACATGTCCATGCACTCAGCCCCAGGCCCAGACTCGTGGAACTCTGTGTTCATTAAGAACTGCAAGAAACCCCTCTCACAGGCCCTAAGTATATTATGGAGAAGGAGTTTAGACACAGGCGAGATTCCAATCACTAAAAACAACGGATATAACCCCACTCCATAAAGGTGGCAGCAAAGCAATAGCTAATAACTATAGGCCAATAGCTTTAACGTCCCACATCATAAAAATCTTTGAAAGAGTTCAAAGAAGCAGGATTGCAAACCACTTGGACTCCCAAAAATTGCACAATCCAAGGCAACATGGTTTCAGAGCAGGTCGCTCCTGCCTCTCGCAACTACTGGGCTGTATAACCCCTGTGGTTTAGCGCTTCTTTTTTATTATAATAATCGCAACTACTGGACCACTATGATATGGTCTTGGATGCACTGGAAAGCAAACATAATGCAGATGTAGTATACACAGATTTTGCAAAAGCCTTTGACAAGTGCGATCATGGTGTAATAGCTCACAAAATGTGTGCTAAAGGGATAATTGGCAAAGTAGGCAGATGGATCTTCAACTTTCTAACTAATCGAACACAAAGAATAGTGGTAAACAGAGTTAAATCGGAAGCTGCCATAGTGAAGAGCTCTGTTCCACAAGGCACAGTACTCGCCCCTATCCTGTTCCTCATCCTTATATCAGACATAGAGATGTAAACCATAGCACCATAACATCCTTTGCATGAGAGTGTCATCTATTGAGGACACAGAAAATCTCCAAGAAAATATAAACGAAGTTTTCCAATGGGCATCGAAGAACAATATGATGTTCAATGAAGACAAATTCCAACTACTCCGTTATGGAAAACTGGAGGAAATAATAGCTAGAATTGAGTATAATATAAACTCTAATCACACAATAGAGCTGAAAAGTAATGTGGAGGATATGGGAGTGTTAATGTCTGAGGATCTCACCCTCAAGGATCACAACAATGCCACTATCACATCTGCGAGGAAACTGATAGGATGGATAATAAGAACATTCAAGACAAGAGATGCTAAGCCAATGATGATCCTTTTTAAATCACTTGTTCTCTCTAGGCTGGAATACTGCTGTACATTAACATCCCCATTCAAGGCAGGTGAAATTGCAGATCTAGACAATGTACAGAAAACCTTTACTGCACATATAAGTTCCATCAAACACCTTAACTACTGGGAACACCTGGAAGCACTTGACTTGTATTCACTGGAGCGCAGGCGAGAGAGATACATCATAATCTTCACCTGGAAGATCCTGGAGGGACTGGTCCCTAATCTGCACACAGAAATCACTCCATACGAAAGCAAAAGACTTGGCAGACGGTGCAACGTACCCCCAGTGAAAAGTAGGGGCGCCACTGGTACACTAAGAGAAAACACAATAAATGTCCGGGGCCCAAGACTGTTCAACAGCCTCCCACAAGCCATAAGAAAAATTACCAACAAACACCTGGTTGTCTTCAAGAGGGAGCTGGACAGATACCTAAAGTCAGTGCCAGATCAACCGGGCTGTGGTTCGTACGCTGAACTATGTGCAGCCAGCAGTAACAGCATCGTTGATCAGGCCTTGATCCACCAGGAGGCATGGTCATGGACCGTTCCGAGGGGGCGTTGATCCCCGGAATACCCTCCAGGTAGACTCCAGGTAGTTAAGGGTGGAAACATCGGGAGTGTTTCTTTACACCTGTTGTCTATGTTCATCCATCAGTAAAACATGTAGGTACTTGGACGTTAGTCGACTGGTGTGGGTCGCATCCTGGGACAAAATTGACCTAATTTGCCCGAAATGCTCTACATAACAAGCGGCTTTCTATATAGTAGTATGTCATTGATGTCAGCTAGGCCTGTATACCTTGTACATGTACTTGTAGAAATAAAGATATTATTAACACAGGCCGTGAAGAACACGCGCACAATCTTCATCGAGGTAACGTTTCACCCAGTGTAAAGCTTTATCACGTCTAGATGAAGGTCTAACGCAGAGGGAAACAGTTTTTAGATAAAAGCCTGTCGTACAACGAGTGTTCTTCGGAACTGACGGCAGGACACTATATCCACACATACACACGTACACGCACACGCACACGTACACGCAGGAGATAGAAGGGCCTACACCATCAAGTGCTGGACACAATACACACAACTGAGGAGGAAGTGAAGAGGCTACTAAGCGAGCTAGATACCTCAAAGGCGATGGGGCCGGATAACATCTCTCCATGGGTCCTGAGAGAGGGAGCAGAGGAGCTGTGTGTACCCCTAACAACGATCTTCAACACGTCTATCGGAACAGGGCGACTACCTGAGGTATGGAATACAGCAAATGTAGTTCCAATCTTTAAAAAAGGAGACAGGAACGTAGCACTAAACTACAGACCAGTGTCACTGACATGTATAGTATGGAAGGTCATGGAGAAGATTATCAGAAGAAGAGTGGTGGAGTTCTATGACAGGGTGACGGCAGTAAGACGAGAGAGAGGGGTGGCTAGATTGCATTTTCTTGGACTGTAAGAATGTGTTTAACACAGTTCCACACAAGATATTAGTGCAAAAGCTGGAGGACCAGGCAGGAATAACAGAGAAGGCACTCCAATGGATCAGGGAATACCTGTCAGGAAGACAACAGCGAGTCATGGTACGTGGCAAGGTGTCAAAGTGGGCGCCTGTAACGAGCGGGGTGCCACAGTGATCAGTCCTAGGACCGGTGCTGTTTCTGGTATTTGTGAACGACATGACGGAAGGAATAGACTCCGAAGAGTCCCTGTTAGCAGATAATGTGAAGTTGATGAGAAGAATTCAATTGGACGAGGACCAGGCAGAACTACAGAGAGATCCGGACAGTGTGCAGGCCTGGTCCAGCAACTGGCTCCTGGAATTCAACCCCTCCAAGTGCAAAGTCAGGAAGATTGGGGAAGGGCAAAGAAGACCACAGACGGAGTACAGTCTAGGGGCCCAGAGCTTACAAACCTCACTCAAGGAATAGGATCTTGGGGTGAGTATAACACCGGGCACATCTGAGGCGCACATCAACCAAATAATTGCTGCAGCATACGGACGCCTAGCAAACCTAAGAACAGCATTCCGACATCTTAATAAGAAGTCATTCAGGACCCTGTACACTGTGTACGTTAGGCCCATACTGGAGTATGCAGCGCCAGTTTGGAACCCTCACCTAGCCAAGCATGTAAGGAAACTAGAGAAAGTGCAAAGCTTTGCAACAAGACTAGTCCTGGAGCTGAGGGGTATGTCCTACGAGGAGAGGGAAATCGACCTGACGATACTGGAAGATAGGAGAGATAGAGGGGATATGATAACGACATATAAAATACTGAGAGGAATCGACATGGTGAACAGAGACAGAATGTTCCAGAGGTGGGACACAGCAACAAGGGGTCACAGTTGGATGTTGAAGACTCAGATGAACCACAGGGATGTTAGGAAGTATTTCTTCAGTCACAGAGTAGTCAGGAAGTGGAATAGTCTGAGAAGTGATGTAGTGGAGGAAGGATCCATACATAGCTTTAAGGAGAGGTATGATAAAGCTTATGGAGCGGGTAGAGTAACCGAGTAGCGGCCAGCGAAGAGGCGGATCCAGGAGCTGTGACTCGACCCCTGCAACCACAACTAGGTGAGTACATACACACACACATACACACACACACACACACACACACACACACCTAGGGGGCCAAAGACTGCAAATCTCACTCAAGGAACAAGATCTTGGGGTGAGTATCATACCGAACAAATCTCCTGAGGCGCACATCAACCAAATAACTGCTGCAGCATATGGGCGCCTAGCAAACCTAATAGCGTTTCGACACCTGAGTAAGGAATAGTTAAAAGACTGTACACCGTGTACATCAGGTCCATATTGGAACATGCAGCACCAGTATGGAACCCACACTAGGTAGGTAAGAAGGTAGATATCTGGTCAAGCATGTCAAGAAATTAGAGAAAGTGTAAAGGTTTTCATCAAGACTATTCCCGGAGCTAAGGGGCATGTCAGTATTTTTTAAGGTGTAGAGGGACAGGATGTTCCAGAGATGGGACACAACAACAAGGGGTCACAACTGGAAATTGAAGACTATGATGAGTCACAGGGATGTTACGAAGTATTTCTTCAGTCACTGAGTTGTTAGGAAGTCGAAAAGTCTGGAGAGTTATGTAGTGGAGGCAGGATCCATACATAGCTTTAAGAAGATGTATGATAAAGCTCATGGAAAGGAGCTGTGTCTCGACCCCTGAAACCATAACTAGGTGAGTACACACACTTCCATCTACTCTGTGGTGTCTAATCTTCCCAGAGAGAAGTGACCACTATCTGGTAATAATCAACCAATGATACATTTGGTTTTTAAAGTTATTTTCTTTCAAAAGGTAATGTATATTATTAACACTGTTTTTTTATTACTATTATTATTATTATTATTTTGTTTTCATTATTATTATTATTATTATTATTATTATTAAGATTGTTTTCATTATTATTGTTAACATTGTTTTTATTATTAGTAGTAGGAGTAGTATGTTCATGGAGGAGCTCTAAATCCTTAAGGCTCATATAGCCTCTGGATTCAATTCATGGAATGGAAGGAAACCTTCGGTTCTTTGGGTTAAGATCCCTTAACCAGCAATAAGGCTTCCCTCCCTCCCTCCCTTCCTCCAAACCTCCCTCCATCCATCCATCCCTCCCTTCCTCTCTCCCTCCCTCCCTCTTTCCTTCCATCCCCCCCCTACCTCTTAATGAAGTACATCACAATTGCAAGAGTCAAGCGGGGTGCCGCAGTGGTCAACCTTGGGACCACTTCTCTTCGTGATATACATAAATAACACTGGATACACCAGCAGTGTGCTGCTACACACTTCTGTATGACAGTTACACAGTGGGAACACAGCAGTGTGCTGCTACACTGTTCTACATTATAGTTACACAGTGGGAACAAAGTTAGCTATGTTTCCCTGTTATATTCCATCACTCAGGATGGTGTTCATACAAGGTGTTGAAATGTGTCAGTCTGAGCTGGCAGACTTCAGCAGTGCCAGCCTGAACTGGCAGACTTCATCAGTGCCAGCCTGAGCTGGCAGACTTCAGCAGTGTCAGCCTGACACTTCAGTAGTGTCAGAGTTAGTTTAGAGACTTCAGTAGGACAATGAGGATATCGTCAAGTATTCCAGTAGAGTTCATCAGCTAGGACAGCTTCAAAATAACAAAAAAAGGCACAATACCGTGACTGGAACAATACACACACAACCCGCACATATAAAAGAGAGGAGCTTACGACGACGTTTCAGCCCGACTTGGACCATTTACAAAGTCACACTAACACACAGAGACGGAGGAAGGGGTATATATAGGTAGGCAGACGGGAGGGTACAAGAGAGTGGGGTAATAATGGAGTAAGTAGTGGAAGTGGTAGTAGTAGTAATAGTGGTAGTGGAGACAGTCATATACTAGGAGAGGAGCACTGCAATGAGGCTAGGGCCGCAGGTGGGACGAGAACACAGAGGGAGAAAGGCGATAAAATGAAGAAGAATACAAGGCAAAGAAAGAAAGAAGGAAAACCCATGAGAAAAGGAGAAGGGAAGAGATGAAGGGAAGGAATCAGGTTAAGTCACGGGTGTTCTGAAGTTTAGAGCATTTAACAATGTAATGAGAGAGGAAAGCATCAACAGAGACAAAGCCAGGGCTAAGATTCATACAGGGAAAGTAATGTATAAAGGGAGGATTCAACCAAGCGGCGACTATGAAAGTTGGACGTAGGGTAGACAGTTTTAGCAGAAGACCAATCAATAGGATGACATAACTTTCCCTGTATGAATCTTAGCCCTGGCTTTGTCTCTGTTGATGCTTTCCTCTCTCATTACATTGTTAAATGCTCTAAACTTCAGAACACCCGTGACTTAACCTGATTCCTTCCCCTTTCATCTCTTCCCTTCTCCTTTTTCTCCTATGGGTTTTCCTTTCTTTCTTTCCTTTTGCCTTGTATTTCTCCTTCATTTTATTCGCCTTTCCTCCCTCTGTGTTCTCGTCCCACCCTTGCGGGCCGCTAGCCTCATTGCAGTGCTCCTCTCCTACAACACCATGTAAGGAAGCTCAACACCATGTAAGGAAGCACAACACCATGTAAGGAAGCACAACACCACGTAAGGAACCACAACACCACGTAAGGAACCACAACACCAAGTAAGGAAGCACAACACGTAAGGAAGCACAACACCAAGTAAGGAAGCACAACACGTAAGGAAGCACAACACGTAAGGAAGCACAACACGTAAGGAAGCACAACACCATGTAAGGAACACAACACCACGTAAGGAAGCACAACACCATGTAAGGAAGCCCAACACCACGTAAGGAACACAACACCACGTAAGGAAGCACAACACCATGTAAGGAAGCACAACACCACGTAAGGAACACAACACCACGTAAGGAAGCACAACACCATGTAAGGAAGCACAACACCACGTAAGGAACACAACACCACGTAAGGAAGCATAACACCACGTAAGGAAGCACAACACCATGTAAGGAAGCACAACACCACGTAAGGAAGCACAACACCACGTAAGGAAGCACAACACCACATAAGGAAGCACAACACCACGTAAGGAAGCACAACACCACGTAAGGAAGCACAACACGTAAGGAAGCACAACACCACGTAAGGAAGCACAACACCACGTAAGGAAGCACAACATGTAAGGAAGCACAACACGTAAGGAAGCACAACACCATGTAAGGAAGTACAACACCATGTAAGGAAGTACAACACCATGTAAGGAAGCACAACACCATGTAAGGAAGCACAACACCATGTAAGGAAGCACAACACCATGTAAGGAAGCTCAACACCATGTAAGGAAGTACAACACCATGTAAGGAAGCACAACACCATGTAAGGAAGCACAACACCATGTAAGGAAGCACAACACCATGTAAGGAAGCACAACACCATGTAAGGAAGCACAACACCATGTAAGGAAGCACAACACCATGTAAGGAAGCACAACACCATGTAAGGAAGCACAACACCATGTAAGGAAGCACAACACCATGTAAGGAAGTACAACACCATGTAAGGAAGCACAACACCATGTAAGGAAGCACAACACCATGTAAGGAAGTACAACACCATGTAAGGAAGCACAACACCATGTAAGGAAGCACAACACCATGTAAGGAAGCACAACACCATGTAAGGAAGCACAACACCATGTAAGGAAGCACAACACCATGTAAGGAAGCTCAACACCATGTAAGGAAGCACAACACCACGTAAGGAAGCACAACACCACGTAAGGAAGCACAACACCACGTAAGGAAGCACAACACCACGTAAGGAAGCACAACACCATGTAAGGAAGCACAACACCACGTAAGGAAGCACAACACCACGTAAGGAAGCACAACACCACGTAAGGAAGCACAACACCGTGAAGGAAGCACAACACCACGTAGGAAGCACAACACCACGTAAGGAAGCACAACACAGTAAGGAAGCACAACACCACGTAAGGAAGCACAACACGTAGGAAGCACAACACCCGTAGGAAGCACAACACGTGAGCACAGTAGGAAGCACAAAGCACCACGTAAGGAAGCACAACACCACGTGGGGAAGACAACACCACGTAAGGAAGCACAACACCACGTAAGGAAGCACAACATAACGTAAGGAAGCACAACAACACGTAAGGAAACACAACACGTAAGGAAGCACAACACCATGTAAGGAAGCATAACACCACGTAAGGAAGCACAACAACACGTAAGGAAGCACAACACTATGTAAGGAAGCACAACAACACGTAAGGAAGCACAACACCACGTAAGGAAGCACAACACCACGTAAGGAAGCACAACACCATGTAAGGAAGCACAACACCACGTAAGGAAGCACAACACCACGTAAGGAAGCACAACATGTAAGGAAGCACAACACCACGTAAGGACCACAACATGTAAGGAAGCACAACACCACGTAAGGAAGCACAACACCACGTAAGGAAGCACAACACCACGTAAGGAAGCACAACACCACGTAAGGAAGCACAACACGTAAGGAAGCACAACACCACGTAGAGAAGCACAACACCACGTAAGGAAGCACAACACGTAAGGAAGCACAACACGTAAGGAAGCACAACATGTAAGGAAGCACAACACGTAAGGAAGCACAACACCACGTAAGGAAGCACAACACCACGTAAGGAAGCACAACACCACGTAAGGAAGCACAAAACCACGTAAGGAAGCACAACACCATGTAAGGAAGCACAACACCATGTAAGGAAGCACAACACCAGTAAGGAAGCCACTAACACACACGTAAGGAGACACAACACCACGTAAGGAAGCACAACACCACGTAAGGAAGCACACACATGTAAGGAAGCACAACACTACAAGTAAGGAAGCACAACACCACGTAAGTGAAGCACAACACCATGTAAGGAAGCACAAGGACCAGTAAGGAAGCACAACACCACGTAAGGAAGCACAACACCAGTAAGGAAGCACAACACCACGTAGAGAAGCACAACACCATGTAAGGAAGCACAACACATGTAAGGAAGCACAACACCACGTAAGTAAGCACAACACCATGTAAGGAAGCACAACACCATGTAAGGAAGCACAACACCACGTAAGGAAGCACAACACCATGTAAGGAAGCACAACACCATGTAAGGAAGCACAACACCATGTAAGGAAGCACAACACCACGTAAGTAAGCACAACACCATGTAAGGAAGCACAACACCATGTAAGGAAGCACAACACCATGTAAGGAAGCACAACACCATGTAAGGAAGCACAACACCACGTAAGTAAGCACAACACCATGTAAGGAAGCACAACATCATGTAAGGAAGCACAACACCATGTAAGGAAGCACAACACCATGTAAGGAAGCACAACACCATGTAAGGAAGCACAACATCATGTAAGGAAGCACAACACCATGTAAGGAAGCACAACACCATGTAAGGAAGCACAACACCATGTAAGGAAGCACAACACCATGTAAGGAAGCACAACACCATGTAAGGAAGCACAACACCATGTAAGGAAGCACAACACCACGTAAGGAAGCACAACACGTAAGGAAGCACAACACCATGTAAGGAAGCACATCACCTTAGGAAGCACAACACCTAAGGAAGCACAACACCTAAGGAAGCACAACACCTAAGGAAGCACAACACCTAAGGAAGCACAACACCTAAGGAAGCACAACACCTAAGGAAGCACAACACCTAAGGAAGCACAACACCTAAGGAAGCACAACACCTAAGGAAGCACAACACCTAAGGAAGCACAACACCTAAGGAAGCACAACACCTAAGGAAGCACAACACCTAAGGAAGCACAACACCTAAGGAAGCACAACACCTAAGGAAGCAGGCTGAGAAGCAACACCTACTGAGCCACAATCTGCCTGACATGCACCGCATGTCAGTGACTTTTGTGACTAACAATATATTATTACTTGTAAACTACATTATCTGTATATTGTTTTTGTATTTTTACTGAGGAATTTCATCCCAACAATTTGATTAGATTTTAGTTTTTGCCACTGAAGTTGCTAGTTTATGGTGCACTCCGTATCCGTCCTGTGCACGATAAACTAGCAACTTCAGTGGCAAAATCTAAAATATAATCACACAGTTGAGATGCAATTCATCCTTTAAAAATATAAATACATTTATTTCCAGCTTGTGATGCATCACAGCATCTTTGTAATCCACTCATCTCATCCGTTAATATAACCATCTTTCTGCTTTTTAATGGTGGAATAATTAACTGTTGGTTCTAATTACTTTTATGATTAAGAATTTTTATTAAAAAAAAACAGCAGTGTAGAAAATAAGGCGGAGGTATCACAAGAATATATAATAAAAGTCTTAAAAACTACAGTGTTTCAGGATCTTTTTCCTTAAATAGAATAATTCTCGTAAAATATCGTTAAGAAGAAGTCAAGACTACCACTATTATTACCAGGAATAATGAATAATATACAGCAATGTCATTATTCCTAATCATTGATGACCAGTAGAGTCATCAGTGCTAATGATCAGCAGTGTCATCATGACGATCAGCAGTGTCATCATGACGATCAGCAGTGTCATCATGACGATCAGCAGTGTCATCATGACGATCAGCAGTGTCATCATGACGATCAGCAGTGTCATCATGACGATCAGCAGTGTCATCATGATCAGCAGTGTCATCATCATGATCAGCAGTGTCATCATCATGATCAGCAGTGTCATCATGACGATCAGCAGTGTCATCATGATCAGCAGTGTCATTATGATCAGCAGTATCATCATGATGATCAACAGTGTCATCATCATAATGATCAGTGTCATGATCAGCAGTGTCATCATGATCAGTAGTGTCTTCATGATCAACAGTATCATAATGATCAGTAGTGTCATCATCATGATCAGCGTTATCATAATGATCAGTGTTATAATGATCAATGTCATCTTGATCAGCAATGTCATCATGACGATCATCAGTGTCATCATCATGATCAACAGTATCATAATGATCAGCAGTGTCATCATCATAATGATGATCAGCAGTGTCCTCATGACGATCAGTATCGAGTGGGTACTAGGAGATATTGGCGGTCGTAGTGAAACACACAAGATGATTGGTAACTGCTATATTGACAGAGTCTACGAGGGGAAATAGGTGCTCAGCCTACCGTTCTCTTCTAAGCCTGTCGTCTCACGTGAGGGAGATGCCTCTAGCTGTCGTCTCACGTGAGGGAGATGCCTCTAGCTGTCGTCTCACGTGAGGGAGATGCCTCTAGCTGTCGTCTCACGTGAGGGAGATGCCTCTAGCTGTCGTCTCACGTGAGGGACATGCCTCTAGCTGTCGTCTCACGTGAGGGAGATGCCTCTAGCTGTCGTCTCACGTGAGGGAGATGCCTCTAGCTGGTGTCTCACGTGAGGGAGATGCCTCTAGCTGTCGTCTCACGTGAGGGAGATGCCTCTAGCTGGTGTCTCACGTGAGGGAGATGCCTCTAGCTGTCGTCTCACGTGAAGGAGATGCCTCTAGCTGGCGTCTCACGTGAGGGAGATGCCTCTAGCTGGCGTCTCACGTGAGGGAGATGCCTCTAGCTGGCGTCTCACGTGAGGGAGATGCCTCTAGCTGGCGTCTCACGTGAGGGAGATGCCTCTAGCTGGCGTCTCACGTGAGGAGATGCCTCTAGCTGGCGTCTCACGTGAGGGAGATGCCTCTGGCTTTTGCTGGCGTCTCACGTGAGGGAGATGCCTCTAGCTGGCGTCTCACGTGAGGGAGATGCCTCTAGCTGGCGTCTCACGTGAGGGAGATGCCTCTAGCTGGCGTCTCACGTGAGGGAGATGCCTCTAGCTGGCGTCTCACGTGAGGGAGATGCCTCTAGCTGGCGTCTCACGTGAGGGAGATGCCTCTAGCTGGCGTCTCACGTGAGGGAGATGCCTCTAGCTGGCGTCTCACGTGAGGGAGAGGCCTCTAGCTGGCGTCTCACGTGAGGGAGAGGCCTCTAGCTGGCGTCTCACTGAGGAGAGGCCTCTAGCTGGCGTCTCACGTGAGGGAGAGGCCTCTAGCTGGCGTCTCACGTGAGGGAGAGGCCTCTAGCTGGCGTCTCACGTGAGGGGCTCGTGACGTCACAGGTTGAAAGGGAGCCTAACTATAACATAGCTGGTACTATGACATACTACACAAGTATAATACATAGGAGGTTCAGTACACTACTGACATCAGTGTCATCATCATCATGATCAGCAGTCATCATCATGATCAGCAGTGTCATCATCTTGATCAGCAGTGTCATCATCATGATCAGCAGTGTCATCATCGTCATGATCAGCAGTGTC
Organism: Cherax destructor; assembly: GCA_009830355.1. Lineage (NCBI taxonomy): Eukaryota > Metazoa > Arthropoda > Malacostraca > Decapoda > Parastacidae > Cherax > Cherax destructor. The sequence goes on along the minus strand of WNWK01021344.1, from coordinate 3,215 downwards.
ATCATCGTCATGATCAGCAGTGTCATCATCATGATCAGCAGTGTCATCATCATGATCAGCAGTGTCATCATCATCATGATCAGCAGTGTCATCATCATAATGATCAGCAGTGTCATCATCATCATGACCAGCAGTGTCATCATCATCATGATCAGCAGTGTCATCATCATCATGATCAGCAGTGTCATCAGCATCATAATGATCAGCAGTGCCATCATCATCATGACCAGCAATGTCATCATCATAATGGTCAACAATATCATCTACACTTGCAACGCTCAACAGTATAAAGATCGCATTAAATATTTTTTTATCCATTATAATTCATGGCAGGAAGGCTCTTAAGAGTCATGTATCTCTCATGCTCATGCATACACACGACAGCTCTTAGATAGATCATGTGCACCGACATCCCGCCGCCGCGGTGCAACATAATTAATTTTCTGCATTTAACATGGTCGTGTCGGGAAATTTGTTCTATAAAGAACATAGTCACAATACCGTGACTGGAACAATACACAAATAACCCGCACAAGGGAGACTGAAACTTATGACGACGTTTCGGTCGGAATTGGACTATTAACTAGTCACACTGAAGAGCGAAGGAAAGGGAGCTAGTATTCATACGAAGGAGGGAGAGCGGTAGTAGAAAAAAACAAGATAGTAGTATAATTGTAGTAGCATTAGTTCAAGAGTGGCAGAGGTGGCAGTGACGCAACGGTCAGAGAGAGGAGTGTAAGCGAAGAAATAGATTTTAGATTTTGCCACTGAAGTGGCTAGTTTATCGTGCACCCCGTATCCATCCTGTGCATGATTAACTAGCCACTTCAGTAGTAGTAATAAAAGTGGAGGTTGTCTATAAACGAGAGGGAAAAACAGGAGCGCTGCAGGAGAGCTAATGGCCAACGAGGGTAGGACAAAATCCCAGGGAAAAAAAAACCAGCTGGGCAGAAGAAAGGAAAGGCAAAGAAAATACAGGAAAGGAAAAGAGGTAAGGAGAGCAGATAAAGATCAGGTCAAGTCACGAGGCAGCCAGAGTTCTATTAGTAATTCCCCTTATGCCTGGTGAGAGCCTATTGAACACTCTTGGGCCCCGGACACTTATTGTATTTTCTCTTAGTGAACTAATGGTGCCCCTACTTTTCATTGGGGTATGTTGAACCGTCTGCCAAGTCTTTTGCTGTCTTAGTGAGTGATATTTGTATGCAGATTTGGGACCAGTTCTTCTAAGATTTTAGAGGTTTAGCAATATTATGATGCATTTCTCTCGCCTGCGCTCCTGGGAGTACAGGTCACGTGACTCCAAGCATTCCCAGTAATTACGATGTTTGGCGGAACATATATGTGCAGTAAAGATTCTCTGTACATTCTCTACATCTGCAATTTCACCTGCTTTGAATGGAGCTATTAGTATACAGCAGTATTCCAGCCTAGAAAGAACAAGTGATTTTAAAAAAGCTTGGCATCCCTTGTTTTGAAGATTCTCATTATCCATCATATCATTTTCCTCACAGATGTTGTCATCCTTGAAGGTGAGATCCTCTGACATTACCACTCCCAAGTTATTCACAGCACTTTCCTCTTTAAGGGGGGATCCTTTTTGCAGTAAAGAGACTATCGGTCTGAGGAATTGGACCTCTTGGTCTTCTTCCTTAGACCGAACCTAATTACCCATCAATCCCCCCTCCCCTTTCCCATCTTCCCCATCCTCCCTTCTCCCTTTCCTCCTCCTCCTCATCCCTCCCTTATTCCCTTCCCATTTTTACCCTGTGAGCTTCTCTCTACAGGCATTCTAGTTCTTAGGTAGGGGGAAGGGTACAGTGGTCCATCCCATTCCATTGAGGTTCTTGGTGGTGGTGTAGTTTGCCGTGGAATCTGGATCGCCTTGGGATGTCCCGATCCCTCTCCGGTCTCCCGGGGGGTGGCTTTCGGTATCTTTTGGGCGACGGGTGTATCTCTGGAGGCCACCTTTCGGATTCCGAGGGTGGTGGCTGAAGGAGGTATGCTTTGTGGCGGGTATCCGGCCGCCCTCTCTTTTGTCCGCCGAGGTGGCTCGGTGGATGTGAGGTTGCTATCCCGGATTGCTGGTTTACTGGCATGAAGGGTAGGGTATGGCACGGGTTCCATGCAGCATCTGCACTACTTGCGGTGTTGAGGTCCTCTTGGGCGCGGAGGGGGATTTATGCCCCTTTCATTCCTCCTAGGAGCTATTCCTTCACGTTCTCCCCTTTTTTTATTTTTTTTTATTTTTATTTTATTTTCTTTCTTTTTTTCTTAAAAACAAAAGGAAAGAAGTAACCTAACCATGGCCAACCCACTCCATGAACCTACTACCCCTGGGCCCCTTCCTGATACACAGTTCTGACCCTACCTCGTTAATGGACAACTCTTCAGACACCTCCAATACCCCTGTACCTCTTGCTGGTGCCGCTTCAGGTACCGGGGTTCCGACTGGCCCTTTTGACAAGTCTGACCTTCGCTCTTCTCTGACCTTGATTCCGGCTTCTCCCTCTACGGTGCGGCAATTATCGGATTGCTCGCCCATTACACGTCAGACCACCTCTGGTCCCACATCCAAACGACCAAGACCCTTACATGACGATTCGACAATTCCTTCTCATTCATCTCAGAAACGACCAGCTCGTCACGCACTCCCCTTAAACTCTTTGTTTCACACTACTCAATGGACAAAGTTTTTTACTCTAAGACCGACTACTCCAACTACCTATCTTTCCAATCATAGTATTGGTAAAGCTCTCCTACGCCATGTAGGTAAAGATATCTCATTCCACGCTCTCAAGAGCGGCACTCTCATCATCACGGTCCAGAATGCTGGCCAAGCTCGCGATCTTTCTCTCCTTATGACCATAGATACTATTCCTATCACTATTGACAAACATCATTCTCTCAATTCTTGTAGTGGTACTGTCATTTTACCCCACACCATTGTCCAACGGAATTTCCAGACATGTGGTGATGACATTCTGGAGCAGCTTGAGCTCCAAGACCTCCCTATCCTCAAAGTTGACACTTTTGTCCTCCCTGCCCATAAGCGAACATGTTATCCTTGCAATATAGCTCGTTTAACATTTGACTGCCATGAACTTCCATCCTCGGTCTACATTGAAGGTCACCGGTTACAAGTTCGAAAGGTGACTCCTACACCACAACAATGTAGAAACTGCTGGCGTTTTGGTCATCCAGCAAAATATTGC
>WNWK01021343.1:0-34225 GCA_009830355.1 Cherax destructor | reverse complement strand
TATCTTAAAATTTGGGAATTTTTTAAATTTTTGGAAAAATTCAAATTCCCAAATTTTTTGATCATTTTATTGGGTAGTTAAAATACAGCCACAGCCTCCCACATTTAAACGACGGAGTTCCTCCCTAAGACCAAGTCTGTAAATAATTTGTCGCAAAATGGGGAGCATACTATAATGGTAGTGGGTTTGTGTAAACATTTTGATTTTGGGACACTTATGAATCTAATACGAACCAAAAAAATGTATTACAAAATAGTTTTTATACAAAAGGGGGATATAAAAAGACATAAAAAACTCTTTTGAAATTCTAGGATCTGGGAAACTGCCCGAAAAAAATTAACCAATCCAATAACCCTCTCATCCCGCTGACATATGCCAACAAACTAAATGTTTTTTTCTCCACTGTAGGAACAAACTAACAAGAAAACCCAAAACCCAAAACACAAAACCAAAAAACATCATTGGCAATCCCAAATACCCTTTTCCCTAGCCCCAACAAACCCTACTGAAACCCACCATCATCAAAACACTAAAGAACAAGGCAGGAGACCTAAATAGTTACCCCCAAATTAGTAAAAAAAGCTTCCCATTTTTGTCCCCCCATCTCTACTAAGAAAAGGGTTACACCAATCCACAAAGGAGGTGACCCTACTGTTTTAAAATAACTATAGACCTATATCAAACCTCCCCCTTCAATCAAAATCTTAAAAAATAATACACAAGAAAGTTTACTCCTACCTTGTATCCCCCCTGATTTAGACCAAAAAAGTACAAAATGCAATTATACATATTCATTTTATATACAGTGCGGGAAAAAAAGGAAATTTCCCACTGGGCCTCTTCATAGACCTACAGAAAGCATTTGATACAGTTGACCACGATCTCTTGCACCAAAAACTTGAACATTATGGGGTCAGAGGACACTCACTAGATTACCTAAAATCATATCTTAGCAATAGACACCAGTATGTATACAGAAATGGTGTTGCCTCCACCACACAACCTGTTCTTGTTGGAGTCCCCCAGGATAGTGTCCTTGGACCACTACTCTTTTTCATTTACATCAATGACCTCCCTAATGCTTCTAAACTACTAAAACCTGTTCTTTTTTGCAGATGACACTACCTATATCTTCTCTCATCCAAACCAAACCATACTTAGAAACACTGTAAATGATGAGCTTCTAAAAATATCCACTTGGATGATGGCTAACAAACTTACTCTCAATATCAACAAAACCTGCTTCATACTGTTTGGTAACACAGCTGCAAATATTCACCTAAACATATTGATAAATGGTTCCTCCATTTCAAGACACACTAACGAAAAATTTCTAGGGTTCCACATTGACAGCTGTCTTAAATTTCAGACCCACATACAGCATATTTCCAAAAAAATCTCCAAAACAGTAGGCATCCGCTCTAAGATACGGTACCCCAAATGGCACTTCTTGCTCTTTACCACTCTCTCATCTACCCTTACCTCACCTATGGTATTTATGTAGGGGTTCAACCACAGCAAATCACCTTAAACCTTTAATTATACATACAACAGAAAGCTGCTGTGAGAATTATTACAAACTCCTGCACCAGGCAACACACCCCACCGCTATTTAAGAACTCGAACCTGCTTAACATACAAAATATCCACTACATACACAGAACATTATTCTCCAATATAAACCCTCCTCTCGAACTCCTTCTTGAGAACTACAACAGAACGCACTTGCATAACACAAGACACAAAACACTTTTTGATATCCCTTGTGTCCATTTCTTCCTATGCAAAAATGATATGTATATAAAGGGTCCTAAGATCTGGAATTCATTGCCTGGAAATACAAAAGGGCCCCTGCCTGCACACTAATTCAAGGCTCTACTTAAAAATCACCTTATCTCCCAAAATTAACAACACAAACACTATATATTATCGCCACCATCAACTCAAAAATTGCCAAATTTTATAAGATTATTTCAAAACTAAATTGGTCTCAATCTCATTATGTATAATGTGCTAAAATATAATACTGTAACTTGTTATGCAACTACTTGTTAATTTAATTACTGCTAAACCACTACTACCTCTGTTGATATATAAAAAACAATGTTCAATTAGAACCAACTATGATACAGTGGTGTACTGTATATTGTAATAAACAGAATAGAGAAATCAGCTCTAATATACATTATTTAGGTATGCATACTGGACAGAGGCCCGTTGTAAGTATGAGTACAGTGGACCCCGAGTTTAGTAAAACTTCACTCCTGAAGTCTGCTCAAGCGCCATTACCGAACGAATTTACTCCCTTAAGGAAAATGTCACGTAGGTTAGTCTATTTCAGACCCCCAAAAATACACTTCCACAAGCACTGACAATATTATACTTACATAATTGTACGATTTCCGGGGTTTACGAAACTCGGGGTCCACTGTAGTTGGTAACGAGTATGTCGCTAAGTGAGGAGGCTGTAGTTGTTTGGGCGGTTTCTTGTGCTCAATTACTAAAATGGAAGACATACTAGTGAAATAGCTAAGAATTTGGTCTACTGGAACAAAGTAACTGGCCTAAAATAGGACTTAAAGTTGGCAAAATTGCTGATTCGTAAATAGTGCTGACACAGCAAAATTTGCACAAGCGTAATTTTGTCAATTTTCCATCAAATTTCGTACTTTTTTTTATTATCTTTAGAAAATGATTCTCTACTATTTCATAAGAAAAATAAACAAAATTTTTGGGGAAAATTCTTGGATATTGTGGACAAGTTTCAGATCAGGGGTCTGGACTAGTACTGAAAATATGAGAATGAGGTGCAGCTCATTTGTATAAATGAAATGGGAACAAAACAGAATAAAAATTATTTGGGAAACAATGTAGTATACATTATACCAGTTGAGTGTATGGCAGAAATATGAATAACATGAGTGATCAGCATAACAGAAAATTTGACTGCAGAACAAAGTGAATTCAGAAAAGAAAGTGAATGTGTGGATCAGATGGTATCCATCAAGTAAGAAATACTTCAGAAAGGAAGAGGGATCTGTATTTGTTTTAGAGGATTCTTCTTCTTTTTGGATTTGTAAGGGCTGCTGACAGCTTATGCATAACGAGCCTTACTGCCTGATGCACGGAGAAGAGATATTGCCCAGAGATGGACAATGAAAGAAATGGGAACAGGAGTCCCTTTGTAAATAGAAACAGAAATTAGAGGTTCCCAAAGAAACCAAGTGGACCCTTCCCGCTCACCAAGCCCCAGCAGAGTGGAACAACCACCTTCACCTGAGTTCAGCAACCAGCTTCCCACCAAAACTGTTTAAAGAATTATCTGCAGAGCAGAAAACGGAGCTGGCTAAAATTGAGCCATGAAAGGTGCCCCTCCTCTAACATGCCCAGTGGGCAAAGCAAGATGAGGAAAAGCATCCCATAGAGAATGGGGTAAATTTGTCACTGATGCTCAGCCAAGAGCGAGACATCCACACTTGACGAAAGGTGGCACTGAAGTCGTTTAGTGGATTTGGAAAAGATATATGACAAGGTGAAAGTGGCAGCCATGTGGGAAGTGTTGCAAATATATACAACCAATGCCAAGTTCATAAAAGCTGAAAAGTTTTTCACTGATAAAGGTATGGTGCATGTTATGGGGTGTAGGAAAGAAGGGTAAATGTATATAATAAGAGTATAACTTTCATAAATATGTGAAGCTGCCATGGTTGTTTGAAGTATTTCCAGAAGGAGTTGTAAGAGAGAAGAATACTAGTGTCTGGAATAGGCGTGGTCCTAAAAGGAGACAAATTTGATTCTGAGTGGGAGCTGCCATAACTAAGGTTTGCAGATAGCACAAATATTACTTGATCAATACAGTATAAAAAAAAAGTCCTATAAGAATAAATTAGGACTGAAAGACTAGAGGTCTGAATATAAGGAAAAAGTCTGTAGGAACTTCAAGTATTCAGATACTGTACTTTGAAGAAGTACCAACAGGATGGCATATGAAGAATGAGATAAATCACAGAATAGAAAAGGTAAAAATTAAAAGCATGAAGCATGATGTTCAAATATTGCAGAAAGGAGAAGGTTGGAGCACAGGCTGGAGGTGCTGGAAATATCTTGTCTGAGATCAAAGTGTGATGGAAATATTATGCAAAGAATAAGGAAGACCACAGAATGGTAGTATAGTCAAATAGTGGGAGTGAGTTTTGTAATGATTTGGTTCTATAGAAAGAATGGAGCAAGGTGGGTTGATTATGATTTACAACTCTGCAGATGAGATATACAAAATTATACAGTAAACAAACAGAATAATTAAAAATATCTTCAGTTTTGCAAAATGAGGTAAACTAACCAATGAGTGAAGGAAGGTATCTTGAAAAGCTCTGTCTTGGTGACATGTTGCAAGTGTACCTAGTACACGCATGAGAGCAGTCTTGTCTTGCGTGTGGCCGTGTGGAGTGTATAATACATAGCCAATATGCAGGCAACACTGCTTTCCTGGAGATAAGCTTGTAAGCATCTGGGAGGACCTGTTGGTAATGTGAAATTAGTATAAGTTTTTCAAAATTGTAATGAACAAAAACTATACTGCACCAGCATTACATAACTGTAATATTATTTCGTGAACACATAAGATGACAGGCAAATCTAATTACTTCCTACTTATAGCCAAAACACATTACACATGTGATCGTGCATGTATATTAATTACTTCCTACTTATAGCCAAAACACATTACACATGTGATCGTGCATGTATATACGTATGTGTAAAGATACTCATCTTGAGTTTCCCTCTAATTTCTTAATACTTCTTGCTCATGAAGTGCTTCCTTTCATTTTCATGGGATTAGAATTCTTCCTCTAAAAGTAATATACAGTAGGCAATCGTTTAACACGGTAGTTACATTCCTGAAAACACCGTGGTCGTTAAAACCGTGTTAGACAAACTGAATAACTTATGGGAAAAATAGGTTACGTTCCTCAGAGCCCCAAAAAACCAAACAACTTTTTTAGACCAACAGATCTTACAAAAATAAAAGGAATATGTAATTGTAGTTCATTGTCGTGATGTATTATATTGTTTTTACTGCTTAAGACTACAAATGCAACAGAAGTAATAGTATTTCTTACCTTAAATTGTAGGTGCTGGTGTTTGTCGATCATTGTGAAAAGAGTGGAGAGTTATGCTGTGGCCCTACTGGGCTGAGGTGGATGATAGAGGTTCTGGTACTGAAGTCAATGGTTGTACTGGAGTGTGCATAAATTCTGTAATGGATTTTCTGGACTATTTTACCCTGCAGTACATTATACAGCTGAAGATAAGGTATCAGCTGCAATAGACAATGCTTCTGAGCACTGCTTCTAGATTTGTCAGGGTCCTCCTCAGTGAAAAAGTCTAACGTTAAGTCAGTCAGTATGTCAAGCAGTTCAGTTATAGTACCGTTACTGAGTCACGAGCTTTGCACGTGACTGTTGACCATTACATTCTTGATGACCTAAGCAGTATCAAAGGTCAGTCTTCGAATATGAACGCTCCTCGGCTCTCCTAGCCTCAGTTACCATCGACACGGCATAGGGTAGACAGGCGCAGGCTACTACGTGCTCTGAGAACACTTCCTTATATCTGACTCCAATATACCGTTACCACCCAAGCTCGTCTTTATTATCTTACCCAATCTACGAAAGACACCCACGACAAATGGTGGCAGCTTGTGGGCGTGGATTTCAGGTATTTACGAAGATTTAAGTGGATAGTGCCAGGTTGAGTGTTGTCGCCGGCATACCCAAGCCCACCGTCACCTCCAACCATCTACAAACCAACACTCGCCTACCTCAACCGGTGACGTCATCCTTCCAAGCCACTTCATAGCAGCCGTTTTCAAGCCTTCTGGCTTATAATTGCAAGTAAACCTCCGAAGAGTTGATCTGGGTTTTGCAATTAAGCAAGCCGGCAAGTCAGTCTATTTGAGAGAGCCTCAGTTATCATCCAGCCTGCAGTCATTCCAGCCTGTATCTCGTCATTCTGCTCATCTATGCTGTGTGCATCGTTAAAAGGATTCAAGTTCACCTGTCTCGTGGGCTTAAGCCAGCTTCTTCAGGCAAACCAGATATACAAGTAAGCCAGCAACTTCTTCAGCAAAGCCAGTTCTTGAAGTACTGTCTCCAGTCGCTCTGTGCTACCAGTTGGACGATCGTCGGAGTGATATTCCTCATTCCTGTGGCTTATTGTGGCAAAGCTACCTGGGTTAGTGAGAATTAGTGAGTACTGGCTGAGCGCCGTGACGTCATCTCAGCTCGGGCGCCTCACCGATTCTCGCTAGAGCACCAGCCGCTCCCTACCACAATCACTACCAGCCTCTACTTTTGTGGATATTTCAACCCTTATATCGGGTTCCCAGCATCGACGTTTCGACTCACGTGCGGGGTGAAGACCCAGAGAGTGTGTTTCTTCATACTAGCGCCAGCAACAAGGCCTCTCACGTGAGTTCCTCGTATGCGCTAATATCTTCAAGAATCGCCTGGATGTGGTGTGCCATCAATAAGCAACCAGACACCACCTTCTTCCCCTCACTCACCGCCGATAACCTTCAATTATCATTAGAGACAATTCTGTTATAGACATTTGCGTGTGTGAGACATTTCTGCAGTGAATTTTCTTAGTGATGCTTGTGTTTGCAGTGTTTCGCCTATATTTTGTTCCAATAATGTTTTCTCTCAGTGTCTCCCTCATTGAGTGTCTTATTTCATGTTTATATTCTTTTGTATAAGTCTCTAAACCTGCAGTAAGTACTTTTTGTGTACCCATTTTATTCTGTGACTTGTGTACAGTATAATATCTTTTCCAGTTACTCCGTGCAGTACTTAATTAATTTTAAATTAATTCCGTGCTGTGTTACCTAGTATTTCAGTGTTGTGTAATTATTTCAGTGTTGTATCTTCTTATTTTCTTGTATTTTCTTTTTCTTTTCCTTACTGTGTGCCAATTAATGTTGCAATTTCCAGTATCTTAGCTGTTTTTATTTCTATATACAGTGGACCCCCGCTATTCGAACGGCTCGGCAATAGAACATATCGTTATTAGAACAAGAAAATCGATATCGCTATGCAAACAAAATATCACGATTCGAACAAGTGCATCCATCACCTGTCTGCCCAGGCGCTTGGAGAGCCAGTCCCGCGTTGCTTACATTCGAGAGAACATTACCCTGCAAGCTCATCCAGACATTTCACACTTAATTATAATTGTTTGGAGTTTGTTCATTAAGTGAGAGGCAGTGGTGGTAGAGGCAGTGGTGAGAGGCAGTGGTGGTTGAGGCAGTGGTGGTTGGAGGCAGTGGTGAGAGGCAGTGATGGTAGAGGCAGTGATGGTAGAGGCAGGGTGGAGGCAGTGGTGAGAGGCAGTGGTGAGAGGCAGTGGTGTAGAGGCAGTGGTGGTTGAGGCAGTGGTGAGAGGCAGTGGTGGTAGAGGCAGTAGTGGTAGAGGCAGTGGTGGTAGAGGCAGTGGTGAGAGGCAGTGGTGTAGAGGCAGTGGTGGTAGAGGCAGTGGTGGTTGAGGCAGTGGTGGTTGAGGCAGTGGTGGTTGAGGCAGTGGTGGTTGAGGCAGTGGTGGTTGAGGCAGTGGTGGTTGAGGCAGTGGTGGTTGAGGCAGTGGTGGTAGAGGCAGTAGTGGTAGAGGCAGTGGGTGAGTAGAGGCAGTGGTGGTTGAGGCAGTGGTGTAGAGGCAGTGATGGTAGAGGCAGTGATGGAGGGCAGTGGTGAGGCAGTGGTGAGAGGCAGTGGTGGTAGAGGCAGTGGTGGTAGAGGCAGTGGTGGTTGAGGCAGTGGTGAGAGGCAGTGGTGGTAGAGGCAGTAGTGGTAGAGGCAGTAGTGGTAGAGACAGTGGTGGTAGAGGCAGTGGTGGTAGAGGCAGTGGTGGTTGAGGCAGTGGTGGTTGAGGCAGTGGTGGTTGAGGCAGTGGTGGTTGAGGCAGTGGTGGTTGAGGCAGTGGTGGTTGAGGCAGTGGTGGTAGAGGCAGTAGTGGAGAGAGGCAGTGGAGAGAGGCAGTAGTGGTAGAGGCAGTGGTGGTAGAGGCAGTGGAGAGAGGCAGTGGAGAGAGGCAGTGGTGGTTGAGGAAGTGGTGGTGAGAGGCAGTAGTGAGAGGCAGTGGTGATAGAGGCAGTGGTGATAGAGGCAGTGGTGATAGAGGCAGTGGTGATAGAGGCAGTGGTGATAGAGGCAGTGGTAGTAGAGGCAGTGGTAGTAGAGGCAGTGGTAGTAGAGGCAGTAGTAGTAGAAACAGTGGTAGTAGAAACAGTGGTAGTAGAGGCAGTGGTAGTAGAGGCAGTGGTAGTGGAGGCAGTGGTGGTAGAGGCAGTGGTGGTAGTGGCAGTGGTGGTAGAGGCAGTGGTGGTAGAGGCAGTGGTGAGTAAACAAGATTAAATGAAGGTTCGGAGTTTTGTAAACAAACCAGTTGTTGTTGTTGCTGTAAACAGCCTGACACGTATGATTTCTGTTCATTCCTTGAAGGAGGAAAGAATGGGAAGATGTTTTCACAGCTGTAGCGAGAATGCCCGCCACCACCATCCTTCCCAGCCACCACATTCGTAATGACATACATATTTTATTCATTCTAGAGTGTATATCAGGTTTTTATGTTATTTATATTGTTTATTATGTCATATTAGATGAATTGTGATAGATAAATAAGCTGTCGAGTTGATAATAGCTTCACAGTGAAGTACTATTTTGTCATGCCTCCTGACAGCAGGAACGGATTAATTGTATTTCCATTATTTCTTATGGGAAAAATTAAATTGTCACTCGAACATTTCGCGTTGAGAACTAGCTCCTGAAACGGATTAAGTTCGAATAGCGGGGGTCCACTGTACCATATAAATTTTTGTGTCAAACAGTGCCTCATTTTATTAATTTTTTTGCAGGTGTTGTTCCAATATTTTGTATACAGCAAGAACCATCTTTTATACATTTTTTAAAATGCAAGATCTTATTGCAAGTATTATCAAATATGAAGTGAGTGACTTTTGTTGTGTGTTCCCTTCTTAGTTTTGTACATTGTGTAAATTCTTATTCACTTTATCAATAATTCCTTGAACAAATTCACTCTTAATGTTTCTATTTAAAGTAAAGTATTATTCATTATTCTCCTTGCCTTCAATTGTTTACTTTAATTGAATTAAGAGTTAAATTGTTCAATCTACTTGTTCCCAGTGCAAAATTAATGTTTATTGATGCATTAGTTGTTTCCGCAACTTGCTTGGCATATAGTAATTTGTACTCTATTTCATTTTAATCATTGTTTATTTCTGACAAGTGCTACAATTGTAATTCAGTGCAATCTTTCAGCATTCCATTTCATTTAATTGTGCCAGTATTGCATATTAATTTCTTAGTATCATTTTCCTTTAGAAAATTAGTTTTTCCAGTAATTTTTCCAGTTGCATACAATTTACTGATTGTATTTCTACTTTGCATTGATTTAGAATTTTATTCATATACGTACATGTATTTCTTGATTGCATTCCAAAGTAGACAGAGCTCACTTTTGCAGTTAATTTATATTGAAGTGATATTGCCTTTCATTGCAATTTCAAGTATTTCCTTATTTTATGCAGTGCATTTCAGTGAGTTGTCACTTCTCATGCAGTGCACCTTAGGCATTTTAATTCTTTTTGCACCTAGCTCCATGACTTTTTATTTTCACTTTTAACTATTTGTGTTACTGTGAATATTTTATTATTCTTATTTTTACCTGTATTAGTTTTGTGCAAATTCTTTGCAATTATGTCTCCCATATCTCCAAGTACTGTAGCAAATGATGGCATTCAGTCTTCTAATGTTCAAACTGGCCCTGCAGAAATTCCCAATAGTTCCTTAGCGACTGCTAGACTAACTCAGATACAGAGTCCCTACAGTTTTACTCAGTGATTCTGATGCCTTGCCCCTGTTCAATGGCCATGAAAAGCATCTTGATGCATGGTTTGCTGCCGTTCGTTCACGGGTCTCTGCCCTCACAAAAGGTCTTCCTTCAGAGGAATCCCTTATCCGACTTGCGACAGAAGCTCTTCATCAGTCCCCTGCTGCCAGTCATGTTGTTGACCTTCTTGCAATGCAAGACTTCAAAGGCCTTACTAAGTGGTCAGAATATGAGGAACTGATTTGTTCTTTCCTAGTACCAGAATCACCAGATGATCCTTTTATAGTTCTTCGTGAATTGGTGAATTCAAGAATCATATCTGGTGAATTATTGAGGGCCTTTGTGTCTAGATTAGATACTCTTTTCACGTCTTTTATCTCCGCTGTTAAGTCCTCAACATTTGTACCTGACAAGGTACTGTTGCCACGTGCTTTAACATATGCTTATAACGCGAATCCTCCGACTGTGGAGATGAAGCTGCTTAAAGTCTTTAATCTTGCCCGTTCCTTGTGTCCCCAAGGTACTTTTCCATGTGTCAAAGCTAATCTTATAACTCTACCTCATGCAGCACAGCCCTTCATTTGTGCCACAGTGCCCAATCAGAGTAAACAATCACAGAAATCAGTCAAGGCCAGTGTCCCAAGTCAGCATAAACCTCGTAGTGTTTATAATAAGTTCAGTTCTCATAGTCAGAGGACTTGTTACAACTGCAGTTACCATGGCCATATTGCAGTTAATTGCCCTGAGAGTAACCCTAAGAAGCGTCGTACAGATGATGACTACCAATCAGACTTGCCATACTGTACTTATCATAGAATCCATGGACATAACACATCTGAGTGCAATGCTCTATACAACCTTAGGTCAAGATCTTTCCATGGTCGTTCCTACCGCAGAACCAGGAGATGAAATAGAGGTCGTGGTTCTACAGCTAATAACCAGACCCAAGCTCCTTTTCCCAATTCGGGGGAATTCGAGCGCCCCAGTCAACCCGAGCAGTGGTGACAGTAGGTGATATTGAGTACTCCATCCCCGTTAGTAATTCCTTCAATGCCTTAAGCAGTCTTGAAGAAGAATGTCTCGTTGGTGATGTTGCTTCACACGTCGTTGACGAAGATATTTTTGGGGATGACGTTGAACAAACCTTCTCTGATGAAAACCTCTCTGATGAAAACTTTCCTTCTTGTTTGCATATAAATTCAAATGTAAAAATAGGTCCCCTAGTACAAGCATCTGTTCTTAATGCGCCCGTTCATGTGTTCATGGACTCGGGAGCGCAAGTCAATATTATCAGGTCTAGTTTGTTTAAGGATAAGCAGTTATGACATGTCCTTTTCGTAGAACTAACTCATGTGTCATCCCATAGTGGTGTGGCCGGTTCTCATCTGCGTGTTCAAGGTCAGACTTCCCTCACCTTTACTATCCAAGGTAGAGATTTTACTGCTTCCTTCCTTGTTGTTGACCAGATTAGTTTCCCTGGTGATCTCCTACTGGGATTTGCTTCAATGAGAGATTTACATATTGTGCTTGATCCTTACCAATGGCATGCACAAATTGATGACTTAATCGTACCATTTTGGGGTTACCAACTTGGTTCCGAGATCTGCCATACAGCCGAAGAGTACGAAGTTCGGATTAAGTCCTTCCAGGCCAATACATTTTCCAGTAGCATACCCAAGCGGTCAGGCACTGATAATTCTGTCACTGTTTATGTTTCACCTCCATCTTCAGTCATGCAAGATAGCGTCCAGTTGCCTCAGGTGTCTGAGGACCCTCAGACTACCTCGAGTGCTGAGCCTATCTCTGCAATGCCTACTAGTTCAAGTAGTAGTTTCTCCACAGGGGACGCCTTGTCGGAAAATGATTATTTGAAACTAGTAATGCCATTTCTTGTTGACGTCACATGCCGTCTACAGAAAGACGTTTCTGTAGCAGCTAGTGCCCTCACTAGAGTGTCTGTTGTTGTCCCTCATGTTCCAGATGGTGATAACGTCCTAGTTGACAGTGATTCCTGTAAAGTGAAGGATTTGTTTGTCGAGCCATCCTTACGTGTTGTAAGAGATAGGAAGATACATTTCTTCCTTGCCAATACTTCCGGTCACAGTGTGCGGCTCCGAGCAAATACCAATATTGTTGACCTTGTTCACTATCCTTACCCTGTTCGGGTTGGGGATGAGTTGTCACCTGACCAGTGGGTCGGTGCTATTTCAACCGGGGAGGATCCATCCACTTCGCTGGATCAATCCATTCCACCAGTAGAAGAGAAAGACTTAACTCCCACTGACTTCCCAGATGAAGTCAAACGTTTGTTGAATCTGTTGAACAAACGTCGTAAAGCCATTGCCTTACCAGGTGAGAAGATGGGTATAACGAACTTATTGTCCCATCGTATTCCACTTGAACCTGGTACTAGACCAATTTATGTACCTGCGTACAGAATGCCGCATTCACAAGTTGCTGTCGCAGATGAATTAATCAACCAGATGCTTGATGATGGTGTTATCGCACCTAGCAATTCACCTTGGAATGCGCCCCTGATCTTAGTACCTAAGAAGGACGGTACTTGGCACCTAGTGATTGACTTTAGGAAGTTAAATGCGAAAACAATTCCAGATCGCTTCCCACTTCCTGTACTTGGTGACCTTTTACGTAACATCGGAGATAACAAAGTCTTCTCGACCCTAGATTTGTTACAAGGTTTTTGGCAAGTCCCTCTTCACGAGGACAGCCAAGAGCTAATCGCATTCTCCACTCCAACAGGTCATTTTCACTTCCTACTTATGGCCTTCGGTTTAAGATCCTCACCTATCACATTCTCGAGGCTCATGACCAATATCTTTAGAGGTCTCATAGGTAACGCACTTATGGTGTACTTAGATGATCTGATTGTCATGTCACAAGACGTAGATACGCACTTAAAAAGACTTGACGTAGTACTTGGTAAGCTTGAAGAAGCCAATTTAAAGATCAAACTGTCCAAATGTCAATTTTTTAATTTACTGACCAAAGTAAAGTAATTGCAGTATTAAATTTTCCATCTCCCAAAACTGCTGATGCCGTAAGATCCTTTGTGGGCTTAGCAGGTTTTTATAGATCATTCATTGCCAATTTTTCTTCAATAGCAGCTCCATTGACTGAGTTGCTTAGGAAGGATGCCCAATTTATTTGGACCTTCCATCAAGAAAGAGCATTCCAAACTCTCAAAGAAAAGCTAACATCTGCTCCAATTTTGAAATTTCCAGATTTTTCAAAGCCTTTCTACCTAACCACTGATGCTAGTTCCATTGGCATTGGTGCTGTCCTTGCACAAAAGACCGGTAGCAAGTACAACGCAGTTGCACTTGCTAGCCGAGTCCTTACTAATGCTGAACGTAATTATACAGTTACTGAGCAAGAAGCTTTAGTGATAGTATGGTCTTTAAAGCACTTCCGAGACATCATATATCAGTACTCTGTTCATGTCTTGACAGATCATGCCCCATTGATACCTTTATTCCAGAATAAACAACCTACTGGAAGACTAGCCAGATGATCCTTGACTATCCAAGAGTTCAGCCCCACCTTTGAACATTTACCTGGCAAGTCAAACGTAGTTGCTGATGCTTTATTGCGTCATATTAGTGTAGTAACTGCCGATCCTCCGTTTAGCGCTGAGGATGTAAAGAATGCCCAAAGAACAGATCCCATGTGATCTGGTGTGGTTCGATTCCTGCTTCAGGAAGATCTTATTCTTACTGTGAAGCCACCAGCACCCATTAGTGACTTTGTCATGAACCAAGAATTACTGTATCGGACTACCGAGCTGGGTACTCCTAGTAGAAGGGTATACCAGTTAGTAATTCTACAGTCACTAGTGAAAGTAGCCTTGCAGCTAGTTCACGATGTACCAGGTGTTGCACACCCTGGTATGGATCGTTCTGTGAAACAAGCCAGATTGAAATACTTTTGGCCTCATATGTCAACTGATATTACTGAGTATGTTAAGAAATGTAGTGTCTGTATGCAACATAAAGGCAATGTTACTGGTCCTAATCCAATCCAAGTCTTTCCAACTACTAGCGAGCCATGGGAAAGAGTTGCACTAGATCTGTTGACTAATTTCCAGTGTTCCCTCAAAGGAAACAAACATCTGTGTGTGATGGTCGATCATTTTACCAGATATTGTGAGTTAGTGCCTATTGCAGATAAGACTGCTGAGACAGTAGCAAAAGCGTTCAAGGAACGTATAATATGCAGACATACCACTCCTAAGTCCCTCATAACAGATAATGGAGGTGAATTTTGTAATGAGATCCTTGAAAACTTGTGTACTTTGTACAAGATTACTAAATCAACCATTGTACCTCACCATCCTGTCAGTAATGGTTTAGCGGAAAGAACTAATAAGAAAGTCCTTGACGTCTTGAGAGCAACCATCAATCCCAATAGTGCAACCTGGGATGAAGTTATACCTGATGTTCAGTGTGCAATAAATTCTGCTTATAATGCTTCTATATGGTTTATATTGGTCTCACAGGACATAAAAATTAAAAAATAAAAGAAAAAAGTAGAAAAAAATAAATACACTATTACCAGCCAACCAGAAGTCACCGATGTTGCTGTCAGCGGTTCAATTTTGGTCAACTTAAAGCCTCCATATCTCCGTAAGTATTGAATCGCAATTTTTTTTTGTTTAGCCAGTTAGATTTAGAAAAAAAAAACTATCATTTCATAAGATAAAATAATTTTTTTTTTCCGAATAATTTTCGACCCTGGGAACGGGTTTCCGAGAAGGCCTGTCAACCCCCAAAGGGTTATTCACTACCTTCTTGTACATATATTTCCTCAGAATCCGTAGATCACATGAAGACAGATCGATCGATCGAAATTTTTTTTTATCTCTTTTATTATAGGATTCTAGTATTGAGCTCATTAATTCCTATGAATCATGATATATCATATAGTAATGTATACATAGATTGAATTTCATCACGATAATATCCATGTGTAGTATAATGTTCAACTGTTGTGTACTTTGACCTTGTATAGAATCAGCCCAGAGCCATACGCCTGTTGCCTCTAGTTTGTATTAGCTGTATGTCGGGACGACATACATAACGTAGCCGAGCTGTCAAGCAGTTCAGTTATAGTACTGTATTAGAAGCTTACAACTGTTACTGAGTCACGAGCTTTGCATGTGACTGTTGACCGTTACATTCTTGATGACCTAAGCAGTGTCAAAGGTCAGTCTTCGAATATGAACGCTCCTCGGCTCTCCTAGCCTCAGTTACCAGCGACACGGCATAGGGTAAACAGGCGCAGGCTACTACATGCTCTGAGAACACTCCCTTGTATCTGACTCCAATATACCGTTACCACCCAAGCTCGTTTTTATTATCTTATCCAATATACGAAAGACACCCACGACAAGTAAATCAGTCAAGTCAGTCAGTCAAGTCAGTCAGTAAATCAGTCAGTCAAGTCAGTCAGTAAATCAGTCAGTCAAGTCAGTCAGTAAATCAGTCAAGTCAGTCAGTCAAGTCAATCAGTAAGTCAGTTAATCAGTTAAGTCAGTAATTCAGTCACTGCAGTCAGTCAGTAAGTCAGTCAAGTCAGTCAGTTAGTCAGTCAAGTCATTTAGTCAGTTATTCATCACACAAACTCATATATATTTGCCTCATTCTTTTTAACTGTACAAACTGATGCTTCATTAAGGTCTAAGGCTATTTCTAGTCTAATACAGTGGACCCTCGAGTTTCATGATTGATCCGTTCCAGAGAGTCTGCCGAAGGGCGAAATTCACGAATGGCGAAACCATTTTCCCTATGGAAATCCAATTAATCCGATTCAGACACCCAAAAGTATTAACAAATAATAATCTTTTTAGAGATTAACCCTTTCGGGGTCGGTGCCGTACTAGTACGTTTTACGAGCAGGGGTTGGTGCCGTACTAGTACGCCCAAATTCTAGCGGCCTCAATTTAAGCAGAAAACGTCTGGTAGGCATACATATGAAAGAATGGGTCTGTGTGGTCAGTGTGCGCAGTATAAAAAAATTCCTGCAGCACACACTGCATAATGAGAAAAAAAAAACTGACCGTTTTTTTCGATTAAAACAGCGACTTTGTAGTCGATTTTCGTATGGTATTTATTGATGTATTCTTGTTTTCTTGGTCTCATTTGATAGAATGGAAGATATATTACAGAAATAGAGATGATTTTGATTGGTATGACAATGACAAGTACCTTGAAATTGAGCTCAAAGTAGCGAAAATGTTTGATTTTTTGACGATGTTCAAGAGTAAACAAATCACAACATGCGTCCAATACACATCAACTGGCGAGTCTTATATTCATGCACAAGTGCTCTGATATTATTTATACCATTTTTACAGTGATGCAGTTGTATACATAAAAGTAAATCTTCTATTTTTGTGTGAGAATAAAAATTCAAAATGGAAAGCAAAAGTAATGGAACAGGTGCCTGGAGACGTGGCTATTGAACAGAGAACATGTTATTTTAGTGCCGGGAATGTCTGCCTTGTTTACTCTGGACCCTATTTTGAAATTGGCATTGTTTGAAATTTGTGTGAAATTGGAAAATTGCCATTTTCTGACCACTATTTTGGGTAGATGAAATTGGTAAATAGGCGGTTTCTTATACTCAATCAATAGAAGAAATGGAGTTCTAGCGAAATAGCTATAATTTTAGGAGACTGAAACATTGGAATTTGTCGAAAATAGGGCTCAAAGTGGGTGAAATCGCCGATGCGTCAGTGTCATAGATACCGCGAAATTCGCGAAAGCATAATTCCGTTAGTTTTCGATCAAATTTCATAATTTTGGTGGCGTTATGATCGGAAAAAGATTCTCTATCATTTCATTAGAAAAAAAATAATTTTTTTTTTTATAAAAAATTTCAACCCCAGGAACACCTTTCCAAGAAGGCCTGTCGACCCCCAAAGAGTTAAATAGAGATTTACATACAGAAAACAATGACAAATAAATATATAGTGGACCTCGGTTTTCGTTTATCTCCGTTTTAGCTAATTTCAGTTTTCACGCACTTTTTCGTGGAACTATTAGCTCCGTTTTAGCCGAATGACTCCGTTTTCGTTGATGGTACAGAACCTGTCCAGTGCCCAGCGCACATACAGAGCCCGCAAGCCCGCCTCCCACGCACATTCCCAGGCAGTGTAGCATTGTTTCTGGTTGAGTGAACATTATCCTGCGAGTTCATACAAAACATTTCTTAACAATCCATTGTTTTTAGCCCTTGATTATTGTGTGTGGCTACTAAATAAGCCACGATGGGCCCAAAGGAAGCTCCTAGTGCCAGTCCTTTGGTAAATAAAGTGAGGAACACCATAGAACTGAAGAAAGAAATAATAGAAAAATATGATAGTGGTGTACATATTGCCGAGCTCGGCAGGATATACAATAAAGCCCCATCAACCATCAGTTCCATTGTGGCGAAGAGAAAAGAAAGCACGGAAGCTAATGTTGCGAAAGGGTGTGAATACGATAACGAAACAGAGACTACAATCAATTGAAAATATGGAGAAATTGTTGTTGGTGTGGATAAACAAAAAACAGCTAGTGGGTGATAGTGTTGTGCAATCCATCATATGCGAAAAAGCAAGGCAGTTGCATGCCGATCTTGTCAAGAAAATGCCTGGAACCAGTGCTGATCTCGGTAAATTTAAGGCCAGCAAAGGCTGGTTCGAAAAATTCAAGAATCGAAGTGGCATACACAGTGTTGTAAGGCATGGTGAGGGTGCCAGTTCAGACAAACATGTGGCTGAAAAATTCGTGCACGAATTCAAAGAATATGTACAGGCTGAAAATTTCAAACCCGAACAAGTGTTTAATTGTGACGAAACAGGCCTGTTTTGGAAGAAAATGCCAAAGAGGACCTACATCACACAGGAGGAAAAGGCACTGCCAGGATACAAGCCTATGCAAGACAGGCTAACTGTCTTGTTGTGTGGTAATGCTAGTGGGGATTTAAAATTGAAGCCTTTACTTGTGTATCACTGAAAATCCCATTGTGTTCAAGAAAAACAGTGTCATCAAGAGTAAATTGTGTGTGATGTGGAAGGCTAACAGTAAGGCATGGGTTAGGAGGGAAATTTTCCTGGAATGGTTTAATCAAGTGTTTGGCCCGAGTGTGAAGAAATACTTCCTGGAAAAGAAATTGGGACTCGAGTGCCTCCTGGTAATGGACAATGCTCCTGTTCATCCTCGAGACTTGGAAGACCAATTGTCTAAGGAATTCAGTTTTGTAACAGTGAAGTTCTTACCTCCTAACACCACTCCTCTCATACAGCCCATGGACCAGCAGGTCATTTCTAACTTCAAAAAACTGTACACCAAAGCAATGTTTCAAAGGTGCTTTGACATAACCTTGGACTCTGAATTGACCTTAAGAGAGTTCTGGAGGGATCATTTCAATATCTTCCAGTGCATAAGCTTTATAGATAAGGCTTGACAGGGAGTAACTTCCGGGATGATGAACTCTGCTTGGAGAAAATTGTGGCCAGATTGTGTCCAAGAGAGGGATTTTGAAGGGTTTGGGGCTGACCCTGAGGAGTCTATGAAAGTTGTGGAAAGTATTAAGGCATTGGGGAATTGCATGGGGTTGGATGTGAGTGGCGAGGATGTGGAAGAGTTGGTGGAGGACTACAATGAAGATCTAACCACTGAAGAGCTGCAAGAGCTTGAGGTGCAACAGCATCAAACCACAACTCAGGAAATTGCTTCAATGAAGGAGGAAGAGAGATGTAAGGTGCCTTTTTCAAAGATTAAGGAGATTGGTGCAATGTGGGCTATGATGCATTCATTTGTGGAGGAACATCACCCTGACAAAGATGTTGCAATCCATCTCAGCAACATGTACAATGACAATCTCTTGTCCCATTTTAGGGACATTTTAAAGAGACGCCAGCAACAGAGCTCTCTGGACAGATATTTAGTGCCACAGGTGTGCAGTGACTCTCAAGCTGGTCCTAGTGGCAGTAAAAGACAAAGAAGGGAAGTGACCCCAGATGAGGACTTGGTACCTAGAGTCCTTATGGAGAGGGATTCCCCTTCCAAAGAATAACCTCTCTTCCCTCTCCCCTCCTCCCTGTCTTCCATCCAGCAAAATCAGTCTTCAATAAAGGTAAGTGTCAAGTAGAATGTTCATTCTTTTGGGCATGTAAATCTATCTTTAAGGCCCCCACAATTTTTTTTTTAATACTTCTGGATGTCTGGAACAGATTAATTGAATTTACATTATTTCTTATGGGGAAAATGGTTTCAGTTTTCGCCAATTTCAGTTTTAGCCGATCCCTCTGGAACGGATTAAACACGAAAACCGAGGGTCCACTGTAAAGCACTAATAAAATGGATAAATGAACATTTAACATCACACTTACCTTTATTGAAGACTTGTTGGTGTATGGAACACGGGTAGGAGGGGAGAGGGAGGAGAGAGGGAGGCGAGTTTATTATGCTTCAATATGACGCTAATATCATCTCTACGGCTTATTTATCTATCACAATTTATCTATTATGACATATTAAACAATATTAATAACATAGAAACATGATATATACTCTAGAATGAATAAAATATGTCATTACGAATGTGAGGAGTAAGTGGTGCTGGTGTTATTGTTGGGTTTATAAGGGCCACTGAGAGAAGCCGTACATATTAGTGGTAGTGGGGGCGGCATCAGAAGCCCCCACCACTATTCACACTGAAACAATGTACGTAATTTATAAATAAGAAATATTTACACTTTAATTTATAAATAAGAAATATTTACACTTTATAAATAAGAAATATTTACATTTACCTTGGAGGAGATGTTAGTTTGTTATTAATAATGAAAAACCATATGTAAAAGATTCACTTTAGGATGGAGGGAGGGGGTAAAGGAGGCTTTGTGTGCAAAGGGCTTGGACATACAGCGGACATGTGTAAGGATGTAAGACAGAAGTGGAGGCAAATGGTTTTTGGGGATTGATGAGCTGATGGAGTGTGAGCATGGTAACATTTTGTTAAGTGATTCAGGGAAACCAGTTAACCGGACTTGAGTCCTGGAGGTGGGAAATACAGTGCCTGCTCTTGAAAGGAGGGGTGGGGATATTTGCTGTTTGGAGGGATATCTGAGATGTTGTATCAATGCATCTTTTGCAAGACAGTGATAGTGTGAATGATGGTGAAAGTGTTTCTTTTTTCAGGTCACCCTGCTTCGGTGGGTGACAGCCAGTATGTCAAAAAAAATTTAAAATAAAGAAATTAAAAGTGAACATAGACAAAAGCAAGGTAACAAAAACTCTAGGAAATGAAAGATTGAAGATCAGATTCAAGGGAGGAAAGTATGGAGGAAGTGGATGTATCATATTTAAATATTTGTGAGTGGACATATCAGTAAATAGGTCTATGAAAGAAACAATGGGTCTGGAAAGAAAGAATACTGATGAAGGAAAAAAATTATTAAGAGTATGGTGGTACCAACACTTTTATATCAGGGAAGTGTTGTTGGCCCACTCCTCTTTCTCATTTACATAAACGAACTACCAAATGCATCCCAACTCCTCAAACCCATACTATTTGCAGATGACACTACATATGTCTTCTCTCACCCAAGCCCAGTTATACTAGCCAACACTGTAAATGCTGAATTACAGAAAATATCTACTTGGATGATGACTAACAAGCTTACTTTCAATATTGACAAAACCTATTTCATTCAGTTTGGGAACAGAGCTACACATGCTCCACTTAACATAATGATAAATAGATCACCTGTCACAAAACTCACAGAGGGAAAATTCTTAGGAATCCACGTTGACAATAACCTCAAATTTCAGACACATATACAACAAATTTCCAAGAAAATCGCCAAGACTGTAGGCATACTATCGAAGATACGGTACTATGTTCCACAATCATCTCTCCTTGTCCTATATCACTCACTCATTTACCCCTATCTCACCTATGGAATCTGTGCATAGGGCTCAACAGCAATAAATCATCTCAGACCTTTAATAACCCAACAAAAGGCTGCAGTCAGAATGATAACAAATTCCCACTCTAGACAGCATACTCCACCAATATTCAAGTCTAAACTTACTCACCGTACAAGACATCCATACTTTTTATTGTGCCTACTACATACATAGAACACTAAACTCAAATATAAACCCTCCACTCAAACTTCTCCTTACCAACCTTGACAGGACACACGACCATAACACAAGACACAGATCACTCTTTGATGTTCCCCGGGTCCATCTCACACTATGTAAAAACTCAATGCACATAAAAGGCCCAAAAATCTGTAATTCATTACCTGTGAATACCAAAGAAACCAACTTTTCTGTACTCAACTGAAGAAACATACTGTGTAGGCGAAACGTTTCGAAATAAAGATACCTAACTGTTGCATATGTCTTGCCTAACAACCTGTTGGTATTTTATAACATTTTAATATTCACCTGTCTGTACCACAAGCCAGTCACATATGACCTTATCAACTAACTGAAAGATATTACAATCAAGAAGAAACACCTAGCCAGTTGTAACATGACATCCCTCATTACCAACATACCCACTACACAGGTCATCACACTACTGAACAACAAGGTTAACAACAACTTGGACCTGGAACTCTGCATCAACTACATGTGTTTTAAGAAATACAGTGGTACCCCGGTTTTCATCAATACAGTAGGGTCCCACTTATACGGCAGGTTAGGTTCCAGGCTAGTGCCTTAAAGCAGAACGCCATTTTTTCAACTTATAAATGCATATAAATGCCAGACAACAAGCTTACACTAGCTTATATAAAGTTAGCAATAGCACTAGGCATTAAAAAACACAATAAAAAGTAAGATACACACAGAGTACACTTATTACTTACCTTAAAGTATTAACATTGATGTGTGAGAGGTGAGTGGCAGGGTATTGTCTAAAACAAGTAAAACATTAAAAGGAATTTTCTTTTCCTTGCAGTAAGCCTCAACTGTAAGCTTAAAATAGTCTGTGAACCAATTTATGAAAAGATCAGTAGTCATCCAAGCTTTCGAATTGGATTTATAATAAACAGGGAGGCTACCTTTTGCATAGTTCTTTAGGGCTCTAGGATTCTCTGAGTGATAAATTATCATAGGTTTTAACTTGCAATCCCCAGCAGCATTAGCTCCTAGCAAGAGTGTTAGCTGACACTCTTGGGTTATCCTGGGTTCTCTACACATATACTGCTATATGTAACTGTATTTTGATGGCTATCTCAGCGATCAACATATATAGTGGTACCTCGGTTAACAATATTTTTTTCGTTCCAGAATGCTGTTCAAGTGCCATTACCAAACGAATTTATCCCCATAAGGAATAATGTAAAATAGACTAGTCCTTTTAGACCCCAAAAATACACTTACAAAAGCATTTAAAAAAATAAGCTTACATAAAAGGGCGAGTTTGGGGACCATCATTAACCGAGGTACCACTGTACCTTGTTAGTAACTTTATTCAGGTATACACAAATACAGTTACTTAGATTATCATACATAGCAGAATATGCATAGAGAACCTAGGATAACCCAAAAAAGTCAGTTCACTGAGTTTAATCATTTCTAACTTGGCACTTAACCCTTTCAAGGTCGAGACCTCAATTCTTAACTCTCTCTCAGGGTCGAGAAATTTAAAAAAAAAAAAAATTATTTTTTCTTATGAAATAATAGTTTTTTTTTTTTAAATCTAATAGGCTAAAAAAAAATATTTTTGCCATCAATAGTTACCGAGATATAGAGGCTTGAAGTTGACAAAGTGAACCGCTTATGGCAACATCGCCGACTGCCTGTCACCCGGTAATAGTTTATTTATTTTTTTTATACTTTTTTCTTTTATTTTTAAACATTTTATTTTTTCAAGTAACTTTTATGTCCTGTGAGACCAATATAAACAATATTTTGTATATATACACTCCTTGTATACTACACAATAACTGCTGACCAGCTGGCTGGCTGGCTTGCTGACCAGCTGGCTGGCTGACCAGCTGGCTGGCTGAACAGCTGGCTGGCTGACCAGCTGGCTGGCTGACCAGCTGGCTGGCTGAACAGCTGGCTGGCTGAACAGCTGGCTGGATGGATGTCCAGCCGGCTGGCTGGCTGGTGGCTGACCAGCTAGCCGGCTGGTTGGCTGGCAGGCTGGCTGACCAGCTGGCTGGCTGGCTGAACAGCTGGTTGCATGGATGGCCAGCCGGCTAGCTTGCTGGCTGACCAGCTAGCCGGCTGGCTGAATGGCTGGCAGGCTGGCTGGCTGGCTAGCTGACCAGCTGGCTGGCTGATTGGCTATCTGACTGACTGGCTGGCTGACTGGCTATCTGACTGGCTGGCTGGCTGACTGGCTGGCTGACTGGCTACCTGCCTGACTGGCTGGCTGGCTGACTGGCTATCTGACTGACTGGCTGGCTGGCTGACTGGCTATCTGACTGACTGGCTGTCTCAATCTCACAGGAACACATAAATACAATTATACATAGTGTAAATTACCTAGGATACACGGGAGAATATAATAATAATAATAATAATAATAATAATAATAATAATAATAATAATAGAATAATAATTATTATTATTGAAGCAGTGACATTGATGAGGGGTGAGGGTCCTGTTATCTTATTATTATCAGCTAAACTAATTAGTGATGACATTTGATGAGGTACACTGCCTTCGCTTGCCCGCCTCCCTGCCTGGCTCCCTGCCTCCCTCCCTGCCTGGCTCCCTGCCTCCCTCCCTGCCTGGCTCCCTGCCTCCCTCCCTGCCTGGCTCCCTGCCTCCCTCCCTGCTTCCCTCCCTGCCTCCCTCCCTGCCTCCCTCCCTGCCTGGCTCCCTGCCTCCCTGCCAGCCAGGGGTGACTGGTTAGCCTCGGCTTATCACCAAACTAATGAGTGATGACATTTGACAAATGAGGGTTCAATGCCTTCTCTTTATTTGTTTTCACTGTTTTATCTGCCTGTCTGTCTGTTTCTCTTTCTGTCTCTGTCTCTCTTTCTGTCTCTCTCTCTGTCTGTCTGTCTCAGAGGCAGTCACTAGTGAACCAACATTGCCACATCCGAGTCGATACATATTATTTGACAGTCTGGATTTTTTGGGTTATCCTAGGTATTTTTCACTATGTATAATTGTATTTATGTGTACCTGTGTGACAGACAGACAGACAGACAGACAGACAGACAGACAGACAGACAGCCAGCCAGCCAGCCAGCCCCAGCCAGCCAGCCCCAGCCAGCTACAGCCAGCCAGCCCACCAGCCCTAGCTAACAGCCCCAGCCAGTCAGCCCTAGCTAGCCAGCCCCAGCCAGCCATCTAGCCAGCCCGCTAGCCCCAGCCAGCCACAGCAAGCCCCAGCCAGCCAGCCCCAGCCAGCTACAGCCAGCCAGCCCACCAGCCCTAGCTAACAGCCCCAGCCAGTCAGCCCTAGCTAGCCAGCCCCAGCCAGCCATCTAGCCAGCCCTCTAGCCCCAGCCAGACACAGAAAGCCAGCCCGCCAGCCCCAGCCAGCCAGCCTGCCAGCCCCAGCCAGCCAGCCTGCCAGCCCCAGCCGGCCACCCTGCCAGCCCCAGCCAGCCAGCCCCAGCCAGCCAGCCCACCAGCCCCAGCCAGCCAGCCCCAGCTAGCGAGCCCCAGCCAGCCATCAAGCCAGCCAGCTTGCCAGCCCCAGCCAGCCACAGAAAGAAAGCCAGCCAGCCAGCCAGCCACAGCCAGCCAGCCACAGCCAGCCAGCCACAGCCAGCCAGCCCCAGCTAGCCAGCCCCAGCCAGCCAGCCAGCCAGCCAGCCAGCCAGCCAGCCAGCCAGCCCCAGCCAGCCAGCCAGCCAATGTTGTTTACACAAACCCCACTGCCTTTCCCACCCTTCCCACTGCCTTACCCCCCCCTCCCCACTGCCTTACCCACCACTCACACTGCTGGAGTGAGGTATTCCTTACCACATGGCTTGGTGACAAATGCACACTGAATTACCACTCCCACAATGCAATGTGGGTGCATAGATTTTTTTCCTACTGCGCACACTTACCACATAGACCCATTCTATCACATGCAGGCCTACCAGCTCTCTCCCCCTCGATTTGAAGCCACTAGAATTTATGCGTACTAGTACGTCAAACGCCCTGGCATGTAAGCCGTACTAGTACGTCAAAAACCCTGAAAGGGTTAAAGTAAGAGGCTTACGACTCCTCATTTTATCACAACTAAGCTTAGACGCCATAGTCAATGAGAGCCAACTAGTTAACGAAAGAGTAAACGAGAGAGAGAACGAGATACGGAGTTCAGACAAGGTATAAAAACAAACTGAACAGGTAGTGGGCGATCACTCGGTCAGGCGAAATGAATGCGATTAATGTGTGTCTACTTTTAGTTCATTCACATACGTTTGTAAGAGTTTGTGAAACTTTTACCTCAAAATAATTTTTTTTATTATAATAATAATTACCTCACAATACAAATATGTACTCTTACATTGTGTACAAGTTGTACAAATTAGTATAAAATAAACAAACAGCAACACTCCCATTCTCATGCAACACACTATTTTTAGAGTTAATGATAGTATAGTATTATTATTATTATCATAATAAAAAAGAAGCACTAAACCCACAAGGGTCATGAATAGCCATATATAGAGTGAAGGCATATGAAAGGAATATTTTTATACAGTTATCCCCAGTGTTTGACTAGAGAAAACATAATTCTTCCGACACTCCTACAAAGTCGCTTGGAAACAAATCTCATATTTGTCAATTTTTATTCTGTGGGTGTATGTATCATGTTTATATGCTATGTAACGTGTTTTTAAATAATTTTGAAGAAAATATCATAGTTGAATTAATGAAAATGTCTATATTAACGTAAAATAAGACATTTAATGTGCCCAAGAGTGATTATTAGTAGTATTACTTAATGTTTTCCCTCTGCCTGGCAACACCATAGCATATAAACAGCATGTTTATATGCTTTGTAATGTGTTTCTTATATAATTTTGAAGAAAATATCATAGATGGATTAATGAAAATGTCTATATTAACGTAAAATAAGACATTTAATGTGCCCAAAGTGATTATTATTAGTATTACGTAATGTTTTCCCTCCGCCGGCAACACCATAGCATATAAACAGCATGTTTATATGCTTTGTAACATGTTTCTTATATAATTTTGAAGAAAATATCATAGATGGATTAATAAAAATGTCTATATTAACATAAAACAAGACATTTAATGTGCCCAAGAGTGATTATTAGTATTACATAATGTTTTCCCTCTGCACGGCAACCACCCTACATAGCATATAAACATATAGCATATAAACAGCATGCTTATATGCTATGTAATGTGTTTCTTATATAAATTTGTAGAAAATATCATAGATGGATTAATAAAAATGTCTATATTGACGTAAAGTTGGACATTTAATGTGCCCAAGAGTGATTATTACATAATAAGAGAGATGTGCTCACGGAAAATGTAAACAAACCGGGTGGCGCACGCCGTATCTGAAAGACCGCTCGCCGTATACAAAAGTTTTATACGGCTGTACAATCCGGGTACCACTGTACAGTGTTTTGGAATCATCATAGCCTCTATAAAATCCAGTTAAGAGCAAATAGAGGCATCTTAAGAAAAGTTTTCAATTTTTATTGATCCATAATATACACTCTAAGTAAAACTGTGTCCTGCTCTGTAACCGTGGCCTTGAGCCAAGTCCCTGAGCTCCCTTTCCAACCAGATTCTGAAGGTACTCCTACTTATAATAGAGACAAAGCAGAATGTTTCAAGCATAAATTAGCATAATACTTCCTTTTATGACAACTCAAAATAGCCAGCTGCATTATAAAACAACTGAAAATTTTTGACCAAGCAAATATCCTTTTCAACTAGTTCAGAAATGTGTAACTTCTTTATATGGATATTATCATAACATTCTGCCAAACATCGACATTCTGGTGACAACCTGATCTTTTTGCACTCTATGACTGATCAAATATTCCAGATATGTTTTTTTGAGTGCTTCAAAACATGTACAAGGAAAGGGCAAAATAAGACACAGAATGTGCTAAAGGAGAACAGACACTTTTCCTGCTTCCCTGCCAGCTACATCATTGGTTTACAAACCCTAAAAACTACAAGACATATGTATAATATATATATTTTGATTTCTGATACCTTGTACTTCTTTTAACTGCCCTTCCCTAATGGTGTGGCCTCATGTATGATTTGTACAAACCTTGTACTATAATTGAATTCAGTACTGAAAAACTTGGATAGATCTACAGACTAATTAATTTTTTTAACTGTTTAGTCTAAGTCCAAGGAAGAGTTATGCTCTTTACTAACAGAATAACATTTATACTTGCCAGAATGTTCAATAATGGTGATGGCGATTTCTCTCATCCAGCGGTAACTTGGCATTAAATCTTCGCACATCATCATCCACCATCAAAGACACAAGAGCAGGCAAAAATTTTGTGACAATTTGGGGGTCCAGTTTAGGTTCTCGGAATAACTGTCAATTAATGATTCCAAATTATTTGTATGCTAAAATTATGTTTTTAAATATTAAATAAAAAATAAAAATTTCAGGACTTTATTAAAAGTTTATTAAAGCTACAAAACATATTTCATCATACACATAATTAGCTTATAATGAGTCACTATTAAATGCAATATACAGTAGAACGTCATTTAGCACGATAGTTACGTTCCTGAAAAAGTCGTGTTAGATCATTTCGTGTTAAATAATTAAAAGAACTAATGGGAAAAATAGGGTTACGTTCCTGGGAGTCCCCAAAAAGCCAAACAAGTTTTTTTTAGACCAACAGATCTTACAAAAATAAAAGTGAATATGTAATTGTAGTTCATTATCGTGATGTATTATGTTGTTTTTACTGCTTAAGACTACAAATGTAATAGAAATAATAGTATTTACCTTAAATTGTGGGTGCTGGTGTTTGTGGATGATTGTAAGAGAGTGGAGAGTTATGCTGTGGTCCTACTGGGCTGAGGTGGATAGTAGAAGTTCTTGAACTGAAGTCGATGGTTGAACTGAGTGTCTAACTTTAAGTCAGTCAGTCAGTCAGTCAGTCAGTCAGTCAGTCATTCAGTAAGTCAGTCAAGCCATTCAGTAAGTCAGTCAAGCCATTCAGTAAGTCAGTCAGTCATTCAGTAATTCAGTCAAGTCATTTAGTAAGTCAGTCAAGTCATTTAGTAAGTCAGTCAGTCATTCAGTAAGTCAGTCAAGTCATTCAGTAAGTCAGTCAAGTCATTCAGTAAGTCAGTCAAGTCATTCAGTAAGTCAGTCAAGTCATTTAGTAAGTCAGTCGTTTAGTAAGTCGTCAGTCATTCAGTAAGTCAGTCAAGTCATTCAGTAAGTCAGTCAAGTCATTTAGTAAGTCAGTCAAGTCATTTAGTAAGTCAGTCAGTCATTCAGTAAGTCAGTCAAGTTATTCGTAAGTCAGTCAAGTCAGTCAGTAAGTCAGTCATTCAGTAAGTAAGTCAGTCAGTCAAGTCATTCAGTAAGTCGTCAAGTCATTCAGTAAGTCAGTCAAGTCATTCAGTAAGTCGGCCCAGCATTCAGTAAGTCGTCAAGTCATTCAGTAAGTCAGTCAAGTCATTCAGTAAGTCAGTCAAGTCATTCAGTAAGTCGTCAAGTCATTCAGTAAGTCAGTCAGTCATTCAGTAAGTCAGTCAAGTCATTCAGTAAGTCGGTCAAGTCATTCAGTAAGTCGGTCAAGTCATTCAGTAAGTCAGTCAAGTCATTCAGTAAGTCAGTCAAGTCATTCAGTAAGCAGTCAAGTTTTCAGTAAGTCAGTCAAGTCAATCAGTAAGTCAGTCAGTAAGTCAGTCAGTCAGTCATTCAGTAAGTCAGTCAGTCAGTCGTCAGTCATTCAGTCATTCAGTCAGTCAAGTCAGTCAGTCAGTCAGTCAGTCAGTCAGTCATTCAGTCAGTCAGTCAGTCAAGTCGTCAGCTGTTAGTCAGTCAAGTCAGTCAGTCAGTCAAGTCAGTCAGTCACACAACTTATGTTTACATCTTTATGTGTACAAAGTAACACTTCATTACGCCACAGGTTATGTCTTGTCTAATATCTTTTTTCTTCATTAATTCAAGATCAAAACACAATTTCTTTATTCTTCACAAACACAGCTGGCTTGTAGCCAGGACTTCTTGACGCGTATGAAATACGTACGAATGCTGGGATGGTGGGGTCCGTGGTGGCTGGGTAAGGCGGGTGGTGTCTGCTGAACCACAACAAGACTGCTTGTGAGAATGGTTATTTGTTTTTCCTTCCCACAAACTGTAAGTTTATTCAGGTATACACAGATACAGTTAGAAGATTATCATACATAGCAGCATATGTGAGAGAACCTAGGATAACCCAAAAAGTCAGAGTGACTTAGTATTTCCATGACTGACTTGGGTTATCTAGGTTCTCTACACATATGCTGCTATGTATGATAATGTATGTAACTGTACTCACCTAATTGTGGTTGCAGAAGTCGAGACTCAGCTCCTGGCCCGTGTATCTGAATAAACTTACTGTTTGCAGGAAGGAAAAACAAATTCCTTCTCAAAGCATGAGGATTCTTAGGCAGTAAATAATCATGGGCTTACACTTGAAATCACCTGATGCATTACCGAAAAGGAGCAAGGTGAAGCGATCCTTTGCTGTCTTGAAGCCTGGTGCACTTTTCTCTTGCTGACTGATATAAGTTCGTGTTGGCATTTTCTTCCAGAAAACACTTGTCTCCAGCATTAAACACTTGATGTGGCTCATAGCCACCCTTAGTACGACCCCACTGACTCAATGGTTTAACCCACGCGGGCGACCGCGCGCTCAAAATTTTTCCCCTCCTGCCGAACCTGTAATATCATCTTTACGTCGGTAAGATGATAATGTGTCGCAAATCTTAAATCGTGCAATACGGTAACGTGCAACATAATCTCGTGGTAAATGACGTTCTACTGTATAATTTTTTAACACAATGACTGTCTCCCACTGAAGTAGGGTCACCCAAAAAGAGAAGAGATACTTTCCATCACTCACTCCATCTCCATCTTGCCATTACAACTCAAATGTCTCTCCAAACTGCAACATCCGCACCTCCAGGACTCAAGTCCAGCTAGCCAATTTCCCCGAATCCCTTCATAAATGTTACCTTGCCCACCTCCAACAGCATGTGAAGTCAAAAATAATTTGCCTCCACTCACTTGTATCTAAGACGCTCACACACACAAATGTTAATGATCCAAGTTGGGCTGAAATGTTGGCAGAAGTTTCATTCTTCTATTGCGGGTTATTTATGTATTGTTCCAGTCATGGTATTGTGTCTTTTAGTCTTCACACACACCTGTTGGATGACCAAGCTCTTTTGGGCACAAACCTCGTTGCCCCCTCCATCCAACCTATCATAGGATAACCCCTACCTCTTCTTCCCTCCACTACAAATTTATACACCCTCCAAGTCATCCTATTTTACTCCAACCTCTAAATCTCCAAATCACCTCAGAAATCCCTCTTCAGCCCTTTGGATAATACTTTTAATAATCCTGCACCTCCTTCTAATCTCTAAACTACAAATTCTCTGCATAATCACCCCACACATTGCTTTCAGACACATCTCCACTGCCTCCAACCTCATCCTTGCTACAGTGTTTAAAAACCCATGCTTTACACTAATTGCAGATGACCAAGCAGTAATTGAATTCATTAACCCTTTCGGGGTCGGTGCCGTACTAGTACGTTTTACGAGCAGGAGTTGGTGCCGTACTAGTACGCGTAAATTCTAGCAGCTTCAAATTAAGCAGGAAACGGCTGGTAGGCCTACATATGAAAGAATGGGTCTATGTGGTCAGTGTGCGCAGTATAAAAAAATCCTGCACCACACACTGCATAATGAAAAAAAAAAACTCTGACCGTTTTTTAGTTTAAAACAGCGACTTTGCAGTCTATTTTCGTATGGTATTTATTGATGTATTCTCGTTTTCTTGGTCTCATGTGATAGAATGGAAAATATATTACAGAAATAGAGATGATTTTGATTGGTTTGACAATGACAAGTACCTTGAAATTGAGCTCAAAGTAGCGAAAATGTTTGATTTTCGCCGATGTTCAAGAGTAAACAAATCCCACCATGCGTCCAATACACATCAACTGGAGAGTCTAATATTCTTGCACAAGTGCGCTGATATTATTTATACCATTTTTACAATGATGCAGTTGTATACATAACAGTAAATCTTCTATTTTTTGTGAGAATTAAAATTAAAAATGGAAAGCAAAAGTAATGTAAGAGGGGCCTGGAGACATGACTAATGAACAGAGTAGATGTTATTTTAGTGCCAGGAATGTCTGCCTTGTTTATTCTGGACCCTATTTTGAAATTGGCATCGTTTGAAATTTGTGTGAAATTGGCCAAATTGTCATTTTCTGACCACTATTTTGGGTAGTTGAAATTGGTAAATAGGCGGTTTCTTGTACATACTCAATCGATAGAAGAAATGGAGTTCTAGCGAAATAGCTATGATTTTAGTGGACTGGAACATTGGAATTGGCCAAAAATAGGGCTCAAAGTGGGTGAAATCACCGATGCGTAAACATCTTCGAGACCGATAACTTTGCGAGAGCATAATTCCATAAGTCTTCATTCAAATTTCAAACTTTTCATGTCGTTATGATCGGAAAAAGATTCTCTATCATTTCATAAGAATTTTTTTTTTTTCCAAAAAAATTTCGACCCGGAGAACGTGTTTCCGAGAAGGCCTGTCGACCCCCAAAGGGTTAACAGTGCGAAGAATTCATTACTCATACAAGCCTTAGTTAAACCTACAAGGTTAACCGAGATGAGTGCAACCATAATTGACCATATATGGACAAATATATTAGCTCTCTCCAATCAGGGATAATCAATGACAACACTACAGAACACAACCCCACCTTCCTCCTAATAAACATTTCTAAGCACCCATTGATCTCATTTCAATTCCATGATGAGACATCAATGAGTAACTTCACTGTAGCATTAAGCTCAGTTGACTGGCCTGCAGAATTTGCCAATGACGATGTGTTGATGAATGGATAGAAATTTCTACATAAATTGTACAACAAACATTGTCCCATAAAAATAAAGCAGATCACTAATAAAAGACTAGGCTGCCCATGGCTTACAAAGAGCATCCTTAGATCCATAGATAAGAAACATCACTATGAAAAACAAACTAGATGGGGCTTAATAACTAAAGAACTTAGTAAAAACTATATGCCAGTCCTCACCAAAGTAATTGGAAAGTCCAAGCAGCTGTACTATCCTAACAGATTCACAGAAACAAGAGGAGGAGATATAAAAATGACCTGGAAGACACTCAGATCCTGGGCACTCAAAAGCTGATTAAAACTAGGATATTGTCCTAACTAAACCCAATGAACCACAACTCCAAAATACTGAAACAGCCAATAAGATAAATGATTTCTTCTCAACCATAGGATCAAGTCTCATTAAAAAAATTCCAAGCACCAATACCTGAGTGAGTGATTACTTAGATGGAAACTT
Organism: Cherax destructor; assembly: GCA_009830355.1. Lineage (NCBI taxonomy): Eukaryota > Metazoa > Arthropoda > Malacostraca > Decapoda > Parastacidae > Cherax > Cherax destructor. Next base: position 1,745 of record WNWK01021343.1, on the reverse strand, counting down.
CCAAATGTCTCTTTATCTTGCTGAAACTGAGCCCACTGAAGTCACCCTGATTATTAACTTACTAAAAAACAAATTTTGCCCCAGTTCCACTACTACTGTTCAAATAGCAGCTCATATTCTCTCACCCACCATTAGATTTTTAGTAAATTATGTACTATAAACCAGTACTTTCTCAACATTACTCAAGATAGAAAGGGTTACTCCAATATACACAGGTGGAGACCCAACAGATGAAAACAATTTTTTTTTTAACACATCGGCCGATTCCCACCAAGGCAGGGTGGCCTGAAAAGAAAAACTTTCATCATCATTCACTCCATCACTCTCTTGCCAGAGGGGTGCTTTACACTACAGTTATAAAACTGCAACATTAACATCCCTCCTTCAGAGTGCAGACACTGTACTTCCCATCTCCCGGACTCAAGTCCGGCCTGCAGTTTCCCTGAATACCCTCATAAATGTTACTTTGCTCACACTCCAACAGCACGTCAAGTATTAAAAACCCTTTGTCTCCATTCGCTCCTATCAAATACGCTCACACATGCTTGCTGGAAGTCCAAGCCCTTGCACACAAAACCTCCTTTACCCCTCCCTCCAACCTTTCCTAGGCCGACCCCTACCCCGCCTTCCCTCCACTACAGATTTATACACTCTCGAAGTCATTCTGTCTCGTTCCATTCTCTCTACATGTCCGAAACCCCCTCAACAACCCCTCCTCAGCCCTCTGGATAATAGTTTTGGTAATCCCGCACCTCCTCCTAATTTCCAAACTCCGAATTCTCTGCATTATATTCACACACACATTGACCTCAGACATGACATCTCCACTGCCTCCAGCCTTCTCCTCATTGCAACATTCATCACCCATGCTTTACACCCATATAAGAGTGTTGGTATAACTATACTCTCATACATTCCCCTCTTTACTTCCATGGACAAGGTTCTTTGTCTCCACAGACTCCGAAGTGCTCCACTCACCCTTTTCCCCCCATCAATTCTATGATTCACCTCATCCTTCATAGACCCATCTGCTGTCATGTCCACTCTCAAATATCTGAATACATTCACTTCCTCCATACTCTCTCCTCAATCTGATATCCCAAACTTTCGTCACCTAATTTTTTTGTTATCCTCATCACCTTACTCTCCTATATTCACTTTCAATTTTCTTCTTTTACACACCTACCAAATTCATCCACCAACCTCTGCAACTTCTCTTCAGAATCTCCTAAAAGCACAGTGTCATCAGCAAAAGCAACTGTGACAACTCCCACTTTGTAGGTTGTTAGACCACCCAGGGAGAGTACTACCGTCCTGCCAGGTGACTGTGAAACAGAAACCTGAAACTGTTTTACATGATGGTAGGATTGCTGGTGTCTTTTTTCTGTCTCATAAACACGCTGGATAACAGGTATATCTAGCTACTTCTACTACACTTTAGGTCACACTACACTGGCATACACATGCATATATATACATACACACATCTAGGTTTTTCTTCTTTTCTTAATAGCTCTTGTTCTTTTATTTTCTCATTGTCCATGGGGAAGTGGAAAAGAATCTTTCCTCCGTAAGCCATGCGTGTCGTATGGGGGACTAAGATGCCGGGAGCAATGGGCTAGTAACCCCTTCTCCTGTACAAATCTACTAAAATCGAGAAGAAGAAAAACTTTATAAAATTGGGTTGTTTGAATGTGCGTGGATGTAGTGCGGATGACATGAAAGAGATGATTGCTGATGTTATG
>WNWK01021342.1:0-34225 GCA_009830355.1 Cherax destructor | reverse complement strand
ATCCTATTCCCATCCTCATATCAGACATTGACGGGGAATAACCCAAAGTGCTGTGTTTTCCCTTTGCAGATGACCCCCGAATTTAGACAGTGTCCACCGTTGAAGACACTGCAAGACTCCAAGCAGACATAAACCAAATCTTTAAATGGGCTGCAGAAAACAATATGAAGTTCAATGATGAGAAATTTCAATTACTCAGATACGGAAAACGTGAAGAAATTAAAATCTCATCGGAGTACAAAACTAATTCCAACCACACAATAGAGCGAAAACTAATGTCAAAGACCTGGCAGTGATCATGTCAGAGGATCTCACCTTCAAGGACCATAACAATGTAGCAATTGCATCTGCTCGAAAAATGACAGGATGGATAATGAGAACCTTCAAAACCAGGGATGCCAAGCCCATGTTGACACTTTACAGATCGCTTGTTCTATCTAGGCTGGAATATTGCTGCACACTAACTGCACCTTTCAAGGCGGGTGAAATTGCTGACCTTGAAAATGTGCAGAGAACCTTCACCGCACGCATAAGTGCGATAAACCACCTCAACTACTGGGAACGCTTGAAGTTCCTAAACCTGTACTCTCTAGAACGCAGGCGGGAGAGATATATTATTATATACACATGGAAAATTTTTGAGGGATTAGTACCAAACTTGCACACAAAAATCACACCATACGAAAGCAAAAGACTCGGCAGGCGATGTAACATCCCCCAATGAAGAGCAGGGGTGCCACTAGCACGTTGAGGGACAACACAATAAGTGTCAGGGGCCCAAGATTGTTCAACTGCCTCCCAGCATACATCAGGGGGATTACCAACAAGCCCCTGGCTGTCTTCAAGCAGGCACTGGACAGGCACCTCAAGTCGGTACCTGATCAGCCGGGCTGTGGTTCGAACGTTGGACTGCGTGCGGCCAGCAGTAACAGCCTGGTTGATCTGGCTCTGGTTCAACAGGAGGGCTGGTCACAGACCGGGTCGCTTGGGCGTTGACCCCTGGAATTCTCTCCAGGTAGACTCCAGGTAGACACCTGGCACCCCAAACTTACCTACCACAACTTCTCTACATGTTTCTCCTACTTTAGCATTTAGGTTCCCTACCACAGTTACTCTCTCACTTGGTTCAAAAGTTCCTATACACTCGCTTAACATCTCCCAAAATCTCTTTCTCTCCTCTACACTCCTCTCTTCTCCAGGTGCATACACGCTTATTATGACCCACTTTTCGCATCCGACCCTTGTTTTAATCCACATAATCCTTGAATTTACACATTTATATTCCCTCTTCTCCTCCATAACTGGTCCTTCAACATTATTTCTAAATAACTTACCACCTTTTATATACAAAAAAGCTTCTCAAGTACTATCACCAATTATTGCAACACTCTTTAAGAAATCCATTGAATCCTCCACCTTCCCATCAATACTCAAAATTGCGAGGGTTACCCCCATACATAAAGGAGGAGATCAAACAGACCTAAATAACTATAGGCCAATATCTAACTTACCCCTTCTCTCCAAAATCTTTGAAAAGTTAATTCATAGGCAAATCTATTCCTACCTCATCTCCCACAACATACTCAACTCCTGTCAATTTGACTTCAGGCCTAATAAAAACACAAATGATGCAATCATACACATGCTAGAAATAATATACACCGCTCTTGAAAATAAAGAAATCCCACTTGGAATCTTCATTGGTTTACGTAAAGCTTTTGATACAGTTGACCATGATCTGTTACATTTAAAATTAGCACACTATGGTATAAGAGGGCACTCCCTCAACTACCTAAAGTCATACCTTAGTGACAGAAGCCAATATGTATCCACAAATGGAGCTAACTCTTCCACACAAACAATTAAAGTTGGTGTCCCACAGGGAAGTGTTCTTGGCCAACTTCTCCTTCTCATTTACATAAACGACCTACCAAATGCATCTCAACTACTCAAACCCATACTATTTGCAGATGACACTACATACGTCTTCACTCACCCATGCCCAGTCACATTAGCCAACACTGTAAATGCTGAATTACAGAAAATATCTACCTGGATGATGACTAACAAGCTTACCCTCAATGTTGACAAAACCTATTTCATTCAGTTTGGAAACAGAGCTACAAATGTTCCACTTAACATAATGATAAACGGATCACTTGTCACAAAACTTACAGAGGGAAAATTCTTAGGAATCCATCTTGACAGTGGCCTCAAATTTCAGACACATATACAACAAATTTCCAAGAAAGTCTCCAAGACCGTAGGAATACTATCCAAGATAAGGTACTATGTTCCACAATCAGCTCTCCTTTCCCTTTATCACTCACTCATTTATCCCTATCTCACCTATGGAATTTGTGCATGGGGCTCAACAACAATAAATCACCTCAAACCATTAATAACACAACAAAAGGCTGCAGTCCGAATGATAACAAATTCCCATTCTAGACAACATACTCCACCTATACTCAAAAGTCTGAACTTACTCACCATACAAGACATCCATACTTTTTACAGTGCCTATTACATACATAAAACACTAAACTCAAATATTAACCCCCAACTCAAAATTCTCCTAACCAACCTTAACAGGACACATGAACATAACACAAGGCACAGATCACTCTTCGATGTTCCCCGCGTCCACCTCACACTATGCAAAAACGCAATGCACATCAAAGGCCCAAAAATTTGGAATTTATTACCTATGATCACCAAAGAAACCCGGTCTGTACATCAATTCAAAACTCTGCTAAAAAAACACCTACTCGCCCAAAACTAAATACCCACTACTTTACATTACCTACAAAGTTATTAAATAACTTTACACTGACTCAAAATAACATTATTCACTGTGTTACTCCCCTAGCCTCAAAATCCCCTACAAAATTGCTCAAAGAAAAATAATTTATCAAACATAATCTAGTACAAATGTTGAAACTTATACATACCTCATAATGTATATGCCATGTTATATCTTATAATGTATAAACCTGTTATAATTAATACAACCTAATATAAAAAATTTCATCCTCATGTACCCTTGTGCTCCTTGTAACTCATCTAATGACCATATAATTTGTTATTGCAACACAAATTATTGATTTAATTTGTTTAATCTGATTTAATAATTTTATTATGTAGACATATAAAACTGTAAATGATCCAAAATTATATAACTACATGTATTATGTTTCAAAAATGTCATGTTCAAACTATGTTCAAATTTCAATGCTTCAATACTCAACTATACTTATATTGTAAACTATTTACTATAATTCTTACCATTTAATTTTAAGTTAATTTTAAGTCTGCCCACAATGCTCTGCATATTAGGGGCTTTTGGCATGTACACCTCATGTACAGTGGACCCCCGAGTTTCGTAAAAACTTCACTCCTGAAGTCTGCTCAAGCGCTATTACCAAACGAATTTACTCCCTTAAGGAAAAATGTCACGTAGGTTAGTCTATTTCAGACCCCCAAAAATACACTTCCACAAGCACTTACAATATTATACTTACATAACTGTACGATTTCCGGGGTTTACGAAACTCGGGGGTCCACTGTAATCTCATAACCCATTGTAATTCTTTGTATAATGTCCAAATAAACTATTACATTATTATTATTATTATTATTATCTATCCAATATCTCCAGCTCCCCATCTACTAACTCCTCTAATCTGTTTTCAACTGACAAATCCATTTGTTCCCTAGGCCTTCTTAACTTATTTATCTCACTCCAAAACTTTTTCTTATTTTCTACAAAATTTCTTGACAGTGCCTCTCCCACTCTTTCATCTGCTCTCCTTTTGCACTCTCTCATCACTCTCTTCACCTTTCTTTTACTTTCCATATACTCTGCTATTCTTACAACACTTCTGTTTTGTAAAAACCTCTCATAAGCTGCCTTTTTCTCTTTTATCACATCCTTTACTTCATCATTCCACCAATCACTCCTCTTTCCTCCTGCACCCACCCTCCTATAGCCACAAACTTCTGACCCACATTCTAATACTGCATTTTTAAAACAATCCCAACCCTCTTCAACCCCCCCACTATTCATACTTGCATCTACCCACCTTTCTGCCAAAAGTTTCTTATATCTCACCCTAACTTTCTCCTCCCTTAGTTTATACACTTTCACCTCTTTCTTACTTGCTGTTGCCATTTTCCTTATGTCCAAACTACCTCTTACTCTAACTGTAGCTACAACTAAATAATGATCCAATGTATCTGTTGCCCCTCTATAAACATGTACATCCTGAAGCCTACCCATCAACCTTTTATCCACCAATACATAATCTAACAAACTACTTTCGTTATGTGCTATATCCTACCTTGTATACTTATTTATCTTCTTTCTCATAAAATATGTATTACTTATTACCAAACCTCTTTCTACACATAGCTCAATTAAAGGCTCCCCATTCTCATTTACCCCTGACACCCCAAATTTATCTACTACTCCCTCTACAACATTTTTACCCACTTTAGCATTGAGATCCCCAACCACAAGTACTCTCTCACTTGGTTCAAAACTCCCCACGCACTCACTCAACATTTCCCAGAATATCTCTCTCCTCTACACTTCTCTCTTCTCCAGGTGCATAAACACTTACTATAACCTACTTTTCACATCCAACCCTTATTTTACACCACATAATCCTTGAATTGATACATTTATATTCCCTCTTTTCCTGCCATAACTTATCCTTCAACATTATTGCTACTCCTTCTTTAGCTCTAATTCTGTTTAAAACTCCTGACCTAATCCCATTTATTTCTCCCCACTGAAACTCTCCTACCCCCTTCAGCTTTGTTTCACTTAAGGCCAAGACATCCAGCTTCTTCTCATTCATAACATCCACAATCATCTCTTTCTTATCATTCGCACAACAACCATGCACATTCAAACATCCCACTTTGACGGTTTTCTTCTTTTTCTTTTTAGTAAGTTATACAGGAAAAGGGGTTACTAGCCCATTGTTCCCAGCATTTTAGTTGACTTTTACAACACGCATGGCTTACGGAGGAAAGATTCTTATTCCACTTCCCCATGGATATGAAAGGAAAAGTAATAAGAACAAGAGCTATTAAGATAAAATCAAAGGAAAAAACTCAGATGAGTGTGTAAACATAAACGTGTACATGTATGTGTAGTGTAACCTAAGTGTAAGTAGAAGTGGCAAGACGTACTTGAAATCTTGCATGTTTGTGAGACAGAAAAAAAAAGACACCAGCAATCCTACCATCATGTAAAACAAATACAGGCTTCCTTTTTACACTCACTTGGTAGGACGGTAGTACCTCCCCGAATGGTTGCTGTCTACCAACCTACTACCTTCAATTCTTATGGGAAATATTATTTTGCTTTTCGGCCTTTTCGGTTTTATTCCGAGCTTCTGGAACGGATTACGGCCAATAACTGAGGGTCCACTGTATTATTATTATTATGGTGATTTGCTATGGTTGAGCCCCATGCACAAATACCATAGATGAGATAATTGTAAATGAGAGAGTGGTAAAGAGTAAGAAGAGCCATTTGGGGTACATAGTACCATATTTTTGATAGAATGCCTACTGTGTTGGAGACTTTCTTGGATATTTGCTGTATGTGGATTTGGAATTGAGTCTGGAGTCAAGGTGGAGACCTAGAAATTTGCCCTGTGTGTGTCATAAAATGGGTGAACCATTTATCACTATGTTTAGCTGTACATTTGAAGCTGTGTTTACAAATAGCATGAAGTAGGTTTTGTCTATATTGAGAGTAAGTTTGTTGGTAGTCATCCAAGTAGATATTTTTAGTAGTTCGTCATTTACAGTGTCTTTTAGTATGGTTGGGTTTGGGTGAGAGAAGACATAAGTAGTGTCATCTGCAAATAAAATGGGTTTAAGGAGCTTTGATGCATTTGAGAGGTTATTGATGTAAATGAGAAAGAAGTGGGCCAAGGACTGCGTAGTGGAGTTGGCCCCATTTGTGTATACATACTGGTTTCTATTTCTAAGATAAGATTTTTGGGTAATCAAGAGAGTGTCCTCTGACCCCGTAAAGGTCGAGTTTTAGGTGCAATAGGTTATGGTCAACTGTGTCAAATGCTTTTTGTAGGTCTATGAAAAGTCCCAGGGAAATTTCATTTTTTTCGAGTGCAGAATATATTAGTTCAAGCATTTGTATAACTGCGTTATTAGTACTTTTTCGGTTTAAATCTAAACTGACATGGGTTAAGTATGTTGTGGGATACTAAATAGGAGTAGACTTGTTTGTGAATTAATTTTTCAAAGATTTTAGATAGTAGGGGCAAATCTGATATAGGCCTATAGTTGTTCAATTCCATTGGATCACCTCCTTTGAGGATCAGGGTGACCCTTGCTGTCTTGAGTATAGATGGGAAGGTGGAAGATTCAATGGATTTGTTAAAGAGAGTGGTAATAATTGGTGACAACACATGAAAAGCTTTTTTATACATGAGTGGTGGTAAGTTGTTTTGGTCTCCTGTCATGTTCTTTAGTGTTCTGATGATGAGCGAGATTTCAGTAGGGTTTGTTGGGGCTAGAAATAGAGTATTTGGGTAGTTACCTGAGTCTGAGTGAGCTGAGCTCATGACGCAGTTCTACGGCACTGACCCTGGCTTTAAAGCCGTAGAACTAAAGGACGGACCCTCGAGGGGTTAATAAAACACTTTTCATATTAATTTTTAAAAAATATTAAAACACTGAAGCTGCAGTGGCCCAGAAAAGTTTCACTCCTGAGCCATTTTTTACACTTTTATGGTGAGTAAACCCAGAAAAAAATGTGTTTCAATATTGTATAAAAATAAATATTTAAAGTGTTTATTAACCCTTTCAGGGTCCGTGCCGTAGTTCTACGGCTTTGAGTTCTGGGTCCAAAGCCTTTGACAAGTGTGACCATAGTGTAATAGCACACAAAATGCGTGATAAAGGAATAACAGGAAAAGTTAGTAGATGGATCTATAATTTCCTAACAAGTAGAACACAAAGAGTAGTAGTCAACAGAGTAAAGTCTGAGGCAGCTACGGTGAAAAGCTCTGTTCCACAAGGCACAGTACTTGCTCCCATCCTGTTCCTCATCCTCATATCGGACATAGACAGGGATATAAGCCACAGTGCTGTGTCTTCCTTTGCAGATGACACCCGAATCTGTATGACAGTGTCCACCGTTGAAGACACTGCAAGACTCCAAGCAGACATAAACCAAATCTTTAAATGGGCTGCAGAAAACAATATGAAGTTCAATGATGAGAAATTTCAATTACTCAGATACGGAAAAAGTGAAGAAAATAAAATCTCATCGGAGTACAAAACTAATTCAAACCACACAACAGAGCGAAAAACTAATGTCAAAGACCTGGGAGTGATCATGTCAGAGGATCTCACCTTCAAGGACCATAACACCGTAGCAATTGCATCTGCTAGAAAAATGACAGGATGGATAATGAGAACCTTCAAAACCAGGGATGCCAAGCCCATGTTGACACTTTACAGATTTTTTGTTCTATCTAGGCTGGAATATTGCTGCACACTAACTGCACCTTTCAAGGCGGGTGAAATTGCTGACCTTGAAAATGTGCAGAGAACCTTCACGGCACACATAACTGCGATAAACCACCTCAATTACTGGGAACGCTTGAAGTTCCTAAACCTGTACTCTCTAGAACGCAGGCGGGAGAGATACATTATTATATACACATGGAAAATTCTTGAGGGATTAGTACCAAACTTGCACACGAAAATATCTCCCTACGAAAGCAAAAGACTCGGCAGACGATGTAACATCCCCAATGAAGAGCAGGGGTGCCACTAGCACATTGAGGGACAACACAATAAGTGTCAGGGGCCCAAGATTGTTCAACTGCCTCCCAGCATACATCAGGGGGATTACCAACAAACCCCTGGCTGTCTTCAAGCAGGCACTGGACAGGCACCTAAAGTCGGTACCTGACCAGCCAGGCAGTGGTTCGTACGTTGGACTGTGTGCGGCCAGCAGTAACAGCCTGGTTGATCAGGCTCTGGTCCAACATGAGGCCTGGTCACAGACCGGGCTGCGGGGGCATTGACCCCTGGAATTCTCTCCAGGTAAACTCCAGATAGTTCTACGTCATGAGCTCAGCTCACTCAGCACACAGTGCATAATGAGAGAAAAAAAACTGACACGCAATTTTCTATTAAAACAGCGACTTTGCAGTGTTTTTTCGTATACTTTTTATAGTTGTATTTGCGATTTCTTGGTCTCATTTGATAGAATGGAAGATATACTACAGATTTAGAGATGATTTTGATTGGTTTTAATAATGGAAATGGCTTGAAACTGAGCTCAAAATAGCAGAAATGTTAAATTTTTGCCGATGTTCAGGAGTAAACAAATGACCTCACACGTCTAATACGTGCCAGCTGGTGGGTCTAATATACGTTCACAAATGTGGTGATATTATTTGTACAATTATTACATTATTGCATAACAAAAAATCTTCCATTTTTTGGTTTGAATAAAAATTCATTATGTGAATAAAAAATAAAAATGGAATTCATTTGTAAAGACTGAAAACATAACTAATGAACAGAGGAAATGTTAGTTTAGTGCCAGGAATGCCTGCATTGTTTATTCTGCACCCTATTTTGAAATTGGAATATTTTGAACTTTGAGTTAAATTGCCTAAATTACCAAATTTCCAATCACTTTATTTTGTAGTTGAAACAGTTGACTGGGCGATTTCTTGTGCTAAATCGATAGAATTGAAGTAATACTAGTGAAATAGCTAAGAATTTGGTCGACTGGAATAATGTAATTGGCCTAAAATGGGAGTCAAAGTCGGCAAAATCGCCGATGTGTAAATATCGCTGACACATCAAAATTCGCGAGAGCATAATTTTGTCAATTTTCAATCAAATTTCGTACTTTTTGTTATATTACCTTCAGAAAAAGATTCTCTACCATTTAATGAGAAAAAATAAGAATTTTGTTTTTTCAAAATTCTTAAGACACTGGTGCACCCCTTCCAAAAATGGCCTTGGACCCTGAAAGGGTTAATAAACTGCACTACATAACAGCATGCTATAAATGCTTGTCTATATCTAGAAAAAGGATGATTTACTCTGATTTATATTGCATATAATACATAACTGTATTATATATATGACTCATGTAGCAAGAGCAACTCAATGTGAAAATTTTATGAGATATACAGTGGTACCTCGGCATACGAACAGCTCCCAACTCGAACAATTATGTAAGTGTATTTTTGTAAGTGCTTTTGTAAGTGTATTTTTGGGGGTCTGAAACGGATTAATCTAATTTACATTATTCCTTATGGGAACAAATTCGTTCGGTATCGGCACTTGAACAGCCTTCTGGAGTGAATTAAGCTCGTAACCCGAGGTACCACTGTATATGGTTGAGTAACACAACAACAAAGATGTATGGAATTCTATATCTCTCACTTACTGAACATCGTATGCAGCTTTTTCTCTCGCATATTTTTGTATCCACTCCTCCTTCTCTGCAGGACTCAGGTTTTTCCATAACTGTGACACCTTTACAAAAATTTCTGAAAATCATCAATAAAAGTAAAATGATGACTAAGTTTAAAATACAGTAATTACTGATATGTTTCAATTAAAAATTAAGAGAAAATAACTTTTTAACCCTTTAACTGTTGATCTACAGATAGTACGGCTAGCACTCCAGACACCGATCAACTTAATATTTTTCCTGCATTCAAATTTGGCATGATAAGGCTGAGAAGCCTAGTCAGTATAGAATGGGTCTTAACACTCACTGTGTGCAATATTAAAAAAAATCTGGGACTACTTAGTACCTCGCGGGAGCACTAGTTCAACTGAGCGCCAGCTAAGGCAAACAGCGTGGCAAACCCCAGGGATTCACTAGCACTATGTTGTATTAACACTCCTTTTTTGAGGAAAGTGATGTTGACCCCAAGTTTAGTGGCTTTGAGATGGATGTTGCCACAAGTGGTCGAGGAAATATCAAAAACCTAGATAATAACCCATGTGCAACATTTATGCCACATACTTTAAATTTTGATGCCACTGGTAGTTTCATCCTGCCAGAATACCCTATCATTGACAAGTCACCAGAGTTAGTAGAGAGAGAGTGATGATTCTATAACATGTGTAATACATGTATGGTTGACTGGATAGATGAGTGGGGGTGGCTAACTGGCTCGGCAGGTTTGGCTGACTGGCTGGGTAGGTGGGTGGGTGGCTAGCTGGCTGGGCAAGTGGATGGCTGACTGGCTGGGCAGGTGGATGGCTGACTGGCTGGACAGGTGGGTGACTGACTGGCTGGGCATGTGGGTGGCTGACTGGCTGGGGAGGTGGATGGCTGACTGGCTGGGCAGGTGGGTGGCTGACTGACTGGGCAGGTAGATGGCTGACTGGGCAGGTGGGTGGCTGACTGACTGGGCAGGTGGGTGGCTGACTGACTGGGTAGTTGGATGGCTGACTGACTGGGCAGGTGGGTGGCTGACTGACTGGGTAGACGGATGACTGACTGGCTGGGCAGGTGGGTGGCTAACTGGCTGGGCAGGTGAGTGGCTGACTGGCTGGGCAGGTGAGTGGCTGAATGGCTGGTGCACACATGCTCTTCTCTCTCTCTCTCTCCCTCGGATAGAGCTGCTCATGAACTTGAGCGTCAGGTAAACACAGGAATTATACATGCTGCCGAATTGTCACATCTGCACAAGTGGAAAGATACAACTGTGGATGAAATGCCACATTCGTTCTTATGCCTTACATCTACAAGCACAGTATAGCACTTTGACTTTTCGGGTTATCTTAGGTAATTTACACTATGTATGATAATTATATTTATAAGTACCAGTGCCTATATAAACTTACTGACTTACTTAGTCCTTGATTCTGTTCAAGCAATATAAATACCAAGCAAACACAACTGCTTTTGTATAAAACTTCTTGTGGCTGAACTATATCTATTCCTTGCTAGTCATGCTTGTGTGTTTGTGAATCAGTGAGAACAAATAGAAAACATATGCCAAGGTTCACTGAGGGCAGTGAACCTTGGCATATGTTGATGGCACCATCAACAATGTTGGCTGACTGCACCATCAACAATGTTGGGTGACTGCACCATCAACAATGTTGGGTGATGTTGCCATCAACAATGTGGGGTGACTGCGCCATCAACAATGTGGGGTGACTGCGCCATCAACAATGTGGGGTGACTGCGCCATCAACAATGTGGGGTGACTGCGCCATCAACAATGTGAGGTGACTGCACCATCAACAATGTGGGGTGACTGCGCCATCAACAATGTGGGGTGCTACTCTGTCTGACACTGTGCTTCAAGGATTTTCATATACTCCAGCACTTCTAAAACCATAATAGTTTGTATATATTTCTAGACAATAGTATGTGACTGAGGCAGGCAGACATGTTCACCTGTCAGTGTGTTTGTGACTATTTAATTACTAATTCCATACCTAATATTTGTGTCAGAGCAACAATTGTCTATGAAAGCACAAGATCTACTATAAATTGTAATTATCAGAACATAAAAACTATGTAAATAAAAAAACTATTAAAAAAGTTATACAGTGGTACCCCGGTTTACGATGGTCCCCAAACTCACCCTTTTATGTAAGTTTATTTTTTTAAATGCTTTTGTAAGTGTAATTTTGGGGGTCTAAAAGGACTAGTCTATTTTACAACTTTTCTTAAGGAGATAAATTCGTTTGGTAATGGCACTTGAACAGCATTCTGGAATGAAAAAATATCGTAAACCGGGGTACCACTGTATCTGCAACATTTCTGCAAGCAGCAGGAGTCCAAGTTGCCCTCACATGAGCATCCAGTGCTAAATTTGCCATCTAATATCTTGATAAGTACTGACTATAATTTTTTTTTTTTGTCTTATTACACACAGAAAATCAACATCCCTTTTTTTACAGAAAAAAAATTAAAAATATTCAGAGTGCTAGTGAGGATGCATTGATCAATGGTCTGACAGTTAAAGGGTTAATGAACACTGTTTTTCAACAATCTGGCTGTCTCCCACCAAGGCAGGGTGACCCAAAAAAAGAAACACTTTAACCATCATTCACTCCGTCATTGTCTTGCCAGAGGGGCGCCAACACTACAGTACAAAACTGCATAAATCTCCAAACCTTCTTCAGAGTGCAGGTGCTGTACTTCCCATCTCCAGGACTCAAGTCTGGCTAACCAGTTTCCCTGAATCCCTTCATAAATGTTACTTTGCTCACACTCCAACAACACATCAAGTTATAAAAGCCATTTGCCTCCACTCACTCCTTTCCAACACGCTCATACATGCTTGATGTCTAAGCCCCTGGCACACAATGCCTCCTTTACCCCTCCCTCTATCCTTTCCTAGGATAACTCCTACCCAGACTTCCCTCCACTACAGATTTATACACCCCCAAGTCATCTTATTCTGCTCCAACCTTTCTAAATGTCTGAACCACCTCAACAACCCTTCCTCAGCCCTCTGGATAATACTTTTTGAAACTCCATAACTCCCAATCTCCAAGCTACGAATTCTCTGCATAACATTCAAACCACACATTGTTCTCATACATGAAATCATCACTGCCTTCATCCTCCTCCTAACTGCAACATTCACCACCCATGCTTCACACCCATATAAGAACATTGGTATCACTATATACTCTCATACATTCTCCTCTTTGTTTCCAGGGATAATGTTCCTTGTCTCCACAGACTCTTCAGTGCACCATTCACCTTTTTTCTTCATCGATTCTATAGTTTACCTCATATTCATAGACCCATCTACTGAAAGTCCACTCCCAAATATCTGAACACATTATGATAGTCTATCTTTCTCTTAAGATGAATACAATAGCTATTTTATTGCTTCACTGGCATACTTACTCCAAATTATAACTTTATTCTACAATAATTGAGTTCACAATCACCATAACTCATAAACTGTTGATTACATACATCTACATCAGTGAAATCAGTGTTGGTGCCAGAGATCTACACACAAATTGTAGGGGATTCAAATTTGCCATGAGAAGGAAATTTTGACCTAGACATGAGAGAATGAGTGTGTGCAGTGGGTGTGTGCAGTATAAGAAAAGTCCTGCCCCATGTAGAACGTGATGAGAACAGCAAAACTTTGATCCACGGAATAAAAATGGAGACTTTCGGGTGTTATTTAACCCTTTCGGGGTGCGTCCCGTTGTACTACGGCTTTGAAGCACAGGCTGGTCCCGCTGTTGTACATGATGAGCTTAGCTCAGGTAAGATGTGAGTGGTAAATTTGGGCCCAGAATTAAGAGTATAGATCTATGCTGTAAGTGTGCACCATATAAAAAAAATCCTGCATGATGGGAAAAAAACTGTGATAAATGTTTTTGGTTTAAAAAAGCGACTTTGTGATGTACTTTTGTAGTTTTTATGGATGTATTCTTGGTTTCTTGGTCTCATTTGAGAGAATGGAAGATATAGTACAGAAATAGACATGATTTTGATTGGTTTCATGAAAGTAGTAGCTTGAAATTGAGCTCAAAGTAGAGGAATTTTTTTATTTTTGCTGACATTCCAGAGTACACAAATTACATCACTCGTCCAATACATGTCCAAATGGTTGGTCTAATACATGCTCACGAATGCACTGATACTATTTATACAATTATTACAATTATGTAGTAGTCTGCATACAGTAAATCTTCTATTGTGTGAATAAAAATTAAAAATGGAAAGCAAACATAATATAGGAGAGGCCTGAGGATGTGATTAATAAACAGAGTAAATGTTATTTTGGTGCCAGGAATGTCTACATTGTTTATTCTAGACCCTATTTTGAAATTGACAATTTTTGAATTTTATGTGAAACTGGCCAAATTACTGATTTTGGATCACTTTATTTAGTTGAAACAGGTAAATGGGCAGTTTCTTGTACTCAGTCGATAGAAATAGCTATGAATTTGGTCAGCTGGAACAATAAAATTGGCCGGAAATAGTGCTCAAAGTGGGCAAAAACACTTGGACATCCAACAGGTATGTGTTAGTGTGTTAGATAGGAGTGGGTGGAGGAAAATGGTTTCTATGATTTGAAGTGCTGTTGGAGTGTGAGCAATGTAAGATTTATAAGGGATTCAGGAACACTGGTTAGCTAGACTTAAGTCCTGGAGGTGCGAAATACAGTGAAGGAGAGGTGGGGATACTGTAGTTCAGAGAAACACCGAAGTTGCAGTGTCGGTATGCCTATGGCAAAGTGGTAATGGCATGAATGATGGTGAAAGTTTTTTTTTTTTAGGTCACCCTACTTCGGTGGAAGACAGTCGGTGTGTTAAAAAAATTACAGGTATACTCAACAGACTTATTCCCCTATAATTTTTGCACTCTCTTTTGTCCCCTTTGCCTTATACAAAGGAACTATGCACACTCTCTGCCAATCCCTAGGTACCTTACCCTCTTCCATACATTTATTAAATAATAGCACCAACCACTCCAAAACTATACGTATCTCCACCTGCTTTTAACATTTCTATCTTTATCCCATCAATCGCAGCTGCCTTACCCCCTTTCATATATAATGTACATAAAAAAATACATGAAATAACCTTTATGTTGTAAACCAGGAAACTCTTTCAGCACATCTTCTCGGTGATGCTCAAGAAAATTAAAAAAGACTGTTTTTGGTCTTTTAGGAGGTTCTGGCAGTCCCAGCTGTTCAGCTGTTGTCTTCTTGCACGATGATGACACAAACCTAGAAGTGATCAAAGAAGAAAAAATATCTTAGAAAGAGTTTTCAGATACAGTGGACCCCCGGTTAACGAAAAAACTTCATCCCAGAATCCTGCTCAAGTGCCATTACCGAACGAATTTACTTCCTTAAGAAATAATGTCACGTAGGTTAGTCTATTTCAGACCCCCAAAAATACACTTCCACAAGCACTTACAATATTATACTTACATAATTGTACGATTTCTGGGGTGTTCGTTAACCGGGGGTCCACTGTACAGTGGACCCTCGGTTTTCGTTGAAAATTCTTTCCAGAATGCTGTTTGAATGCCATTACCGAACGAATTTGTTCCCATAAAGACAAATGTAATTTAGATTAGTCGTTTCAGACCCCCAAAAGTACACTTACAAAAGCACTTACAAAAATACATTTACATAATTGTTCGAGTTTGGAGGTGCACGAAAACCAATTGTCCACTGTACATGTATATTCTTGAAAAGACATGTACAGTGGACCCCCGAGTTACGTTCACATCGGAAATCGTACAATTATGTAAGTGTAATATTTTAAGTGCTTTGGTAAGTGTATTTTTGGGGGTCTGAAATGGACTAACCTATTTGACATTATTTCTTAAGGGGGAAAATTCGTTCGGTAATGGCACTTGAGCAGCCTTCTGGAATGAATTATGATCGTAACTCGGGGGTCCACTGTACAGTGGAACTCTGGATTTCGTATGCACCGAATATCGTACGTTTCAGATTTAGACCACTTTTTTAGGGGAAATTTTGGACCGGATTTCGTACCTCCACCCGGAAATCGTAAGTATCAGACACTTCCACTCATATGTTTGTGACTCAGTCTGCCTTTGATACTTGTTGAGTTAACATTATTCCGCATATTCATCCAAAACATTTCGTAATAATCCACTGTTTTTTGTGCTTGCGACTGCTAAATAAGCCACCATGAGACCAAAGGATAAAGAAGGCGAGAAACACGATAGAATTCTTCAGTGATTCAGTGATTCTATGATATGTATGATATTAACCCTTTGGGGTCCAAGGACCCTCTCCAAAACTCGTTCTCAGGGTCCAAGAATTTAAAAAAAAAAAAAAAAAAAAAATTTCTTATGAAATGATAGAGAATCGTTTTCCGATCATAACGCCACAAAAATTATGAAATTTGATCGAAAACTAACGGAATTATGCTTTCACGAAATTAGCGGTATCCATGACATTTATGCATCGGCGATTTCGCCCACTTTGAGCCCTATTTTCGGCAAATTCCAATGTTTCAGTCTACTAAAATTATACCTATTTCGCTAGAACTCCATTTCTTCTATCGATTGAGTACAAGAAACAGCCTATTTACCAATTTCAACTACCCAAAATAGTGGTCAGAAAATGGCAATTTGGCCAATTTCACACAAATTTCAAACGATGCCAATTTCAAAATAGGGTCCATAATAAACAAGGCAGACATTCCTGGCACTAAAATAACATCTTCTCTGTTCATTAGTCACGTCTCCAGGTCCCTCTTACATTACTTTTGCTTTCCATTTTGAATTTTTATTCTCACAAAAAATAGAAGATTTACTGTTATGTATACAACTGCATCATTGTAAAAATGGTATAAATAATATCAGTGCACTTGTGCAAGAATATTAGACTCTCCAGTTGATGTGTATTGGACGCATGGTGTGATTTGTTTACTCTTGAACATCATCCAAAATCGAACATTTTCGCTACTTTGCGCTGTTTCAAGGTACTTGTCATCGTGAAACCTGTCAAAATTATCTCTATTTCTGTAATATATCATCTATTCTATAAAATGAGACTAAGAAAACAAGAATACAAGCATAAATACCATACGAAAATAGACTGCAAAGTCGCTCGCTGTTTTAAGCCAAAAACACGGTCAGAGTTTTTTCTCCTCATTATGCACTGTGAGGTGCAGGAATTTTTTTATACTGCGCACACTGACCGCACAGACCCATTCTATCACATCTAGGCCTAACAGCCTGTTTCTGCTTGATTTGAGGGTGCTAGAATTTAGGCGTACTAGTACGACCATAACCCCAGGGAGTAAGCCGTACTAGTATGACCGAAACCCAGAAAGGGTTAAAGCAGCAGGAGTCGATAAAGGCTATAGACCCAGCCAGCGATAAAGTGTAGCATTAAGAGTGCAGCAAGTAAATTAAGCGATTAAGCGATAGAAAAAGGACGACACGAAACTAACTCCTCCAATGTTGTTGGAGGTTTATAGGGCCACTGACAACATATGCCACCCTGTGCTATCTTCCACCACCCTAAACCTCTGCTAGCATCTCCTCCAAGGTAAGTGTGTACTATAATATACAGTGAAACCCAAAGTTTGGGCCACCCCGAGTATCGGCTGCTTTGAGTTTTTGTCGCTTTTTTCGGCCGAATTTTGTCCGGAGTTTCGGCCGTTGCCCCGAGTTTTGGTCGGCATACCAGACCTGTTCGCCTGCCCGCGCTTGCGCGCCTCACCACGCAGGCGTCATGAGCCAGTCTAGCGTTGTTTACAGTTGAGTGAACATTACCCTGTGCACTCATCCAAACATTTCACAATAAATTCATTGTGTTTAGTGCTTGTTTATTGATTGTGACTGTGAAATAAGTCACCATGGGTCCAAAGAAACTTCCTAGTGGCACCCCTGTGGTAAAGAAAGTGAGGAACACCATAGAACTGAAGAAGGAGATAGTAGAAAAATATGAGAGTGGCGTACGTGTGGGGGAGCTTGCCAGAATGTATGGAAAAAACAAATCTACTATCACTTCTATCCTGGCAAAGAGAAAAGAACTCAAGGAAGCTTATGTTGCGAAAGATGTTGACATGTTAACCAAAAACAGATAAAAAACAGTGGAAGAGGTTGAGAAGTTGGTGTTGGTGTGGATAAACAATAAACAGATAGCAGGTGATAGTATTTATGTGAAAAGGCAAGGCAGTTGCACGCAGATCTTGTCAAGACAATGCCTGGAACCAGTGTTGATGTTAGTGAGTTTAAGTCCAGCAGAGACTGGTTTGACAGATTTAAGAAGCGTAGTGGCATACACAGTGTGATAAGGCATGGTGAGGCAGCCAGTTCAGACAAACGTGCGGCTGAAAAAATTGTGAATAAATTTAAGGGGTATGTAGACACTGAAAAATTCGAACCCTAACAATGTTTAATTGTGACAAAACAGGTCTGTTTTGGAAGAAAATGGCAAATAGGACCTACATTACTCAGGAGGAAAAGGCACTGCCAGGACACAAGCCTATGAAAGACAGGCTAACTCTCTTGTTTTGTTCTAATGCTAGTGGGGATTTTAAAGTGAAGCCTTTACTTGTGTATCACTCAGAAAATCCCAGAGAGTTCAAGAAACACAATGTCGTCAAGTATAGATTGTGTGTGATGTGGAAGGCTAACAATAAGGCATGGGTCACAAGGCAAATTTTCATAGAGTGGGTCCATCAAGTGTTTGGCCCCAGTGTGAGAAAATACCTCCAGGAAAAGAAATTGCCACTCAAGTGCCTCCTGGTACTGGACAATGCTCCTGCTCATCCTCCAAACTTGGCAGACTTTTTGTCTAGGGACTTCAGGTTCATCACAGTGAAGTTCTTGCCTCCTAACACCACTCCTCTCATCCAGCCCATGGACCAGCAGGTCATTTGTAACTTCAAAAAACTGTAATAATAATAATAATAAAAATAATAATAATAATACTTTATTGTGACATAGTACAATGATACATGGTAGACAAGATATGTTTCTTAATGAGATGTACATGCCAAAAGCCCCTAATATGCTGTGCATTGCGGGCATTCTTAAGACTACTTTATTCTAGACTACATGGTAAAAAGTTATGGTTGACAATTTATAAAATAAGTATAATTGCATATCTAAGTTACAAAGTTTGAATATAAGTTGAACATATCAATTAATTGCAGCAATGCAACTAATTGAGTGAGATAACAATTTAAAACAATTAGTTGCATTGCAGTTACAGTTTACGTGGTCATTATAATGTAAATGTTAGGTAATAGTTAGCTTAGTATGTATTATTCATAACAGGTTTTTACATTTAAGTGATTAGTCAGGTTTTTACATTAAGTGATTATTATACTTTGTTGAGAATGTTTGATATTGAGCATTTAGCTTTAGGTGAGAAGGTGATTTTTTAGCATCGTTTTGAATTGGGGTACAGGCAGGGTTTCTTTGGCAATGACATGTAATGAATTCCAAATTTTCGTGCCTTTTATATGCATTGAGTTTTTACATAGTGTTAGATGGACACGGGGAACATCGAGGAGTGATCTGTCTAGTGTTATGGTCATGTGTCCTGTTAAAATTGGTAAGGAGAAGTTTGAGTGGTGGGTTAATATTTGCATAGACTGTTCTATGTATGTAATAGGCACAGTAAAAAGTATGGATGTCTTGTATGGTGAGTAAGTTTAGGTTTTTGAATATTGGTGGAGTATGTTGTCTGGAGTGTGAATTTGTTATCATTCTAACTGCTGCCTTTTGTTGTGTTATTAGTGGTCTGAGATGAGTTATTGATGTAGAGCCCCATGCGCAGATTCCATAGGTGAGGTATGGGTAAATGAGTGAGTGATACAGTGGTACCTCGACTTACGATGGTCCCCAAACACACCCTTTTATGTAAGTTTATTTTTTTAAATGCTTTTGTAAGTGTACTTTTAGGGGTCTAAACAGACTAGTCTATTTTACATTATTTCTTAAGGAGATAAATTCGTTTGGTAATGGCACTTGAACAGCATTCTGGAATGAAAAAATATCGTAAGTCGAGGTACCACTGTATAGGGTAAGGAGAGCTGGTTGTGGAACATAGTACCGTATCTTGGACAGTATTCCCACGGTCTTTGAGACTTTCTTGGAAATTTGTTGTATATGTGTCTGAAATTTGAGGCCACTGTCAAGATGGATTCCTAAGAATTTTCCCTCTGAGTTTTGCGATAGGGGACCCGTTTATCATTATGTTAAGTGGTGCGTTTGTAGCTCTGTTCCCAAACTGGATAAAATAGGTTTTATCAATATTGAGAGTAAGTTTGTTGGTCATCATCCAGGAAGATATTTTCTGCAATTCAGTATTTGCAGTGTTGGCTAGTATGTCTGGGCTAGGGTGCAAGATAACGTATGTAGTGTCATCTGCAAAAAGTATGGGTTTGAGTAGTTGAGATGCATTTGGTAGGTCGTTAATGTAAATGAGAAAGAGTAGTGGGCCAAGAACACTTCCCTGTGGGACACCTACGGTAATAGTTTGCGCGGTGGAGCTAGCTCCATTTGTGTACACATATTGGTTTCTGTTGCTTAGGTATGATTTTAGGTAGTTGAGGGAGTGTCCTCTTATACCATAGTGTGATAATTTTAGGTGTAACAGATCATGGTCAACTGTATCAAAAGCTTTACGTAAATCAATGAAGATTCCCACTGGGATTTCTTTTTTTTCAAGGGCGGTGTAAATTATTTCTAACATGTGTATAATGGCATCATTTGTATTTTTATTAGGCCTGAATCCAAATTGACAGTGGTTGAGTACGCTGTTGGAGGTAAGGTAGGAATATATTTGTTTATGAATTAATTTTTCAAAGATTTTGGAGAGAATTGGTAAGTTAGATATCGGCCTGTAGTTATTAAGGTCTGTTTGAGCTCCTCCTTTATGTATTGGGGTGACCCTCGCTATTTTGAGTATTGATGGGAAGGTAGAGGATTCAATGGATTTGTTAAAGAGTGTAGCAATAATTGGTGAGAGAACTTGAGAGGCTTTTTTGTATATAAATGGTGGTAAGTTATTTAGGTCACCTGCTTTGTTTTTTAGTGTGTTGATTGTAAATGAAACTTCTATTGGGTTGGTTGGGGCTAGGAATAGTGTGTTCGGATAGGTGCCAGTGAGATAGTCGTTAGGTGGAGTATTTGAACTTGGGATTTTGCTTGCCAGCTTTTTACCTATGGTGGAGAAGAAATCATTGAGTTTGTTTGCTGTTTCAATAGGTGGGAGTAGGGGTTCATCTGGTTTTGTTAGCTTGATTGTTCTGTTTGTGGATATCTTTTTAGTTCCTAGAATTTCAGATAGGGTTTTCCAGGTCTTTTTTATATCACCTTTTAAGTTATGTAATCTGTTCTCATAGTACAATTTTTTTGACCTTCTTATCAGACTCGTTAGGTTTGATGAGTAGCGTTTTGTTTGCTCTCTTGTTATTTGCCCCATTCTGTACTGTTTTTCATATAGGTGCTTTATATTAATGGATTTGAGTATGCTGGGGGTTAGCCAGGGACTATTTAATCTTTTAGTTGTGATTTGTTTAGTTTTTTTAGGGCAATGCTTGTTATAGAGGTATTGGGTCATTTTAAGAAAATTATTAATACAGAAGTCAGTATCTGGGAAGTTGTCTATTTCTGTTTGCCAGTCAGTGTTTGTCATAGCTGTTATAAAGTTATTTATAGCTGTCTCATTATGTAGTCTGAAGGTAACTTTAGTAGTCTCTAGTGGTAATTTTCCGAGAATTGTTATGAGAAAGGTTGGGTAGTGGTCTGTGGTATTGTCTGTGATTATGCCTGATTTTAATGGGGTTATGGTGTTAGTCCAGATATGGTCTAATAGAGAGGCACAGGTCTCAGAGATTCTCGTAGGTTTTGTTATTGTCGGGAGCAGCAAGCAGTTGCTCATAGTGTTTGAAAAGTGCTTTGAAGTGACCTAGGACACTGAGTTGACCCTAAGAGAGTTCTGGAGGAATCACTTTGATATCTACAACTGCATAAGCCTTATAGGTAAGGCTTTGGAGGGAGTGACTTCCAGGACTTTGAACTCTGCTTGGAGACAATTGTGGCCAGATTGTGTCCAACAGAGGGATTTTGAAGGGTTTGAGGCTGACCCTGACCCTGCCGACCCTCTGCCTGTTGTGGAAGGTATTGTGGCATTGGGCAAGTCCCTGGGGTTGGAGGTGAGTGGCGAGGATGTGGAAGAGTTGGTGGACGACCACAGGGAAGAGCTAACCACTGACGAGCTGCAAGAGCTTCATCTGGAACCGCATCAGATCACAGTTGAGGAACTTGCTTCACAGGAGAAGGAGGAAGAGGGAGCGAAGGAGGTGCCTTGGAAAGGTATAAATAAAATACAGTCTCTCCTCACTTAGCGACATACTCGTTTATCAACGCCTCGGACTTACGACGGGCTCTCTGACCAGTATTTGTACCTAAATAATATATATTAGACCTGATTTCCTCAATTTTATTTATTACAATATACAGTACACTGCTGTTTCGGTCGTATATATACGTCTTACGAGCCACTGTTTCGGACGTATTAAGACGCATAAATTCTAGAAGCCTCAAATCAAGCAGGGTTGCCACTTGCATGTTGAGAGACAACACAATAAGTGTCAGGGGCCCAAGATTGTTCAACTGCCTCCCAGCATACATCAGTGGGATTACCAACAAACCCCTGGCTGTCTTCAAGCAGGCACTGGACAGGCACCTAAAGTCCGTACCTGACCAGCCAGGCTGTGGTTCGTTCGTTGGACTGCGTGCGGCCAGCAGTAACAGCCTGGTTGATCAGGCTTTTATCCAACATGAGGCCTGGTCACAGACTGGGCCGCAGGGGCGTTGACCCCTGGAACTCTCTCCAGGTATACTCCAGGTAAGTGCCATTACCGAACAAATTTGTTCCCATAAAGAATAATGTAAAGTAGGTTAGTCCATTTCAGACCCCCAAAAATACACTTACAAAAGCACTTACAATAATACTTACATAATTGTTCGAGTTTTGAGGTGGTCGGAACTCAGGGGTTCACTGTATATGAGCATTCAAATTCAATTCAAATATCTATTTCCTTGTAAAGCTTACAATGTGTGGTTTACATGTTATAAAGTTTTAATTAAAAATAATAATAATAATAAGTTTATTGTGACATGATACGAAGATGTACAAGGAGTTGTAGGAATGGGGTGTATATGCCAAAAGCCCCTTATATGCAGAGCATTATGGGCAAACTTAAAATTAACTTACAACTAAATGGTAAAAATTATAGTAAACAATTTATAATATAAGTATAATTGAGTATTTAAGCAATGAAATTTGAACATAATTTGAACATAACAATTTTTGTTTTACAATTTTGAAGCATTACAGTTTTATAATATATCAACATAATAATTTATTTTTGTAGTCATGCAATTTATTAAATCATATCAAACAAATCAAATCAATTATTTGTGTTGCAATAACAGTTTATATGGTCATTAGTTGAGTTACAAGGAGTACAAGAGTACATGAGAATGGATTTCTTTATTTGGTTAGATTAGGTTGCATTATTTATAACAGGTTTATACATTTATGAGATATAAGTTTCAATATTTGCACTAGATTAAGTTTGAGAAATTATTGTTCTTTGAGCAATTATGTAAGGGATTTTGAGGCTAAGGGAGTAACACAGTGAATAATGTTACAGTGGACCCTCGGAAATCGAACACTCCCAACTCGCCCTTTTATGTAAGTTTATTATTGTAAGTGCTTTTATATGTGTATTTTTGGGGTTCTGAAACGGACTAATCTAATTAACATTATTCCTTATGGGAATAAATTCGTTTGGTAACAGCACTTGAACAGAATTCTGGAATGAAGAATGTTCGATTTCCGGGGGTCCACTGTATTTTGAGGCAGTGGAAAGCGATTTATTAACTTTGTAGGTAATGTTAAGTATTGTGTGTTTAGTTTTGGGTGAGTAAGTGGTTTTTCAGCAGAGTTTTGAATTGATGTACAGACAGGGTTTCTTTGGTAATCATAGGTAATGAATTCCAAATTTTTGGCCACTATCATGCCTAGGCACTTCGGGCAGACTAATAGTAATTCTTACTCTATATTGATATAGGTTATAATTAAGCAGTACATTTGAACATATTATTAGATACGTAATCAGATACATACCCAATTAGGTACATACGTACATAATTAGATTTAAAATAGTTAGGTAGTACAAATCATATAATAATATTACATATGGTAGATTTAGTAATGGGATTGGATTTGTCTTGGCATGATACATTGTTTCTATTAAAGCTCATATACTGGAAGAGTATCTTAGGCAAACTTAGGACTAACTTAAGATTTAATAGGCAATAGCTAAATTAGGAATTGTATGTTTACAGTCATTTGGGTGGGTGTAGGTGTAAATTATGGGGAATTACAGTTAACGGGAGTAAGACTATATTGGTTTGGATGTGTTCATGATACAAAAAAAAGAGAATTAGGTGGTTTTCATTTGGTTAGCTGATGATGGGGTGCATTAGGGAGACGAGATGATTTTTAACAGTGGTTTTGAAAATACTGGTTAAGTCTGCGGTTCAGAGTTTTCAGGCAGGGAGTTCCAGATTTTAGGCTCTTTAATGTATATAAAATTTTTGTAGAGGTTTAGCCAGACACGGGGAATGTCATAAAGATTTTTGTGTCTGGTATTGTGTCTATGAGTCCTGTTGCAGCTATCAAAGAAAGTGTTTTAGTTCTGGGTTAATATTAGAATTTATGGTTCTGTAAATGTAAGTTGCACAATAGTAGGTGTGAATGTTCTTGACGGTGAGTAGTTTTAGACTTTTGAATATTGGTGGAGTATGCTGTCTGGAGTGGGAATTTGTTATCATTCTGACTGCAGCCTTTTGTAGGGTTATTAGTGGTCTTAGGTGATTGAATGTTGTTGATCCCCATGCACAGATTCCATAGGTGAGATAAGGGTAGATGAGTGAATGATACAGTGCAAGGAGAGCTGATTGTGAAACATAGTACTGTATCTTTGGTAGTATGCTTACTGTTTTGGAGATTTTCTTGGAAATTTGTTGTATATGTGTCTGGAATCTGAGGCTACTGTCAAGGTGGATCCCTAGGAATTTTTCCTCTGTGAGTCTTGTGATGGGTGAACCATTTAGCATTATGTTAAGTGGAACATTTGTAGCTCTGTTTCCAAATTGAATGAAATAGGTTTTGTCAGTATTGAGAGTTAGCTTATTAGTCATCATCCAGGGAGATATTTTCTGCAATTCAGTATTAACAGTGTTGGTCAGTATGACTGGGTTTGGATGAGAGAAGACATATGTTGTGTCATCTGCAAATAATATGGGTTTGAGTAGTTGTGACGCATTCGGTAGGTATAGTGTGAGTAGGGCTGATTGTGGTACGTAGTAACGTATCTTGGAGAGGATCCCAACTGTTTTGGATACTTTTTTTATTTGTTGGATATGGGTGTTGAATTTCAGGTTGCTGTCAAGGTGTAGGCCCAGGAATTTGCCCTCATTAAGTTTAGCAATAAGAGTGTTGTCAATCATTATGTTCAGTTGTGCAACACCTGTTCTGTTCCCAAACATAATGTAGAAGTTTTCGTCAGTATTAAGTGTAAGTTTATTAGCAGTCATCCAGGTCGATATTTTTACTAGATTTGTTGGTATTTATAACCCGGGGAGAGTTAGTCACCCAGGATAAGCCAACAGTCAGTGTGTCGTGGAGGACTGTGCTATATTTCCATTGTGGTCCTTTAATCTTGCCCCCAGGATGCCACCCACACCAGTCACCTAACACCCAGGTACCTACTTAATGCATATCTACTTAATTCAGGGGTGCCACGAGTACACTGAGAGACAAACAATAAGCGTCTGGGGTCTAAGACTGTTCAACTGCCTCCCAGCATACATAAGGGGGATTACCAATAGACCCCTAGCTGTCTTCAAGAAGGCACTGGACAGGCACCTAAAGTCAGTACCTGACCAACCGGGCTGTGGTTCATACGTCAGTTTACGTGCGGCCAACAGTAACAGCCTGGTTGATCAGACCCTGATCCACCATGAGGCCTGGTCTCAGACCTGGCTGGAGGGAAGTTGACCCCTGAAACCCTCTCCAGGTATAGGTGAAGTGATAGCAGGTGTAAGGTGACTAACATCCAGGTACCTACTTAATGCTAGGTGAAGAGTGACAGCAGGTGTCAGGAAACATCCCCAACGTATCCACCCGTGCCGGGGATCGAACCAAGGACACTTAGTTGTGAGTTTAGTGTTGCCAATCGAGCCACATGATCCTTGAATCGTCAATACGTGTATTGTTAATTATTCTTCAGATCTAATACAAGAAATGTGTGTTTAATTAGTGTTGAAGGACCTACCTGGGTATTAGTGTGGGTGTTGCACCAAGCCTGACAGCAGAGGCAGCAGCACAACACACTCGCAACAGTGCCATCTTGTGCTATTGTTATTGTTGACGTTATGAAGGACACCAAAACTTACGCTTTATTCAGCTCTGCCTCCTCAGAGACAGGGACAAATATATTGCCCATATATGTGTGGAAGTTGTCAAAGAAATGAGGTTTCTTCCGGAAGGAGAAATGGAACAATGAGTTTCCAGTTTTGTCAAGTGGATCCCCTTACCCAAACCCTGCAGAGTCAGACACTCACACAACCCCAACCTAAGTAACCAACAACAGGTTTTCCCAAGGCCTAGAAAGAGTTGATTTAAGGCGGCACAGCCATTTGCCGCCTCCAGAGAATCGGGAGATTCTCTGGAGGTGTTCAACACACCTCCAGAGAATCTCCCGAGTCGTTCTGGCAGTGGCCTGCGGCCTAAGTGCCAGAAATGACTCAAATGGATTTGAAAGAGTCACCTCGCCCTTGTCATAGGGCTGTAAACGGTACACCACCGTGCCCCTGCCAGAGGGCTTTAATCGGTGTCCCGTAGATCGATCGCTAGCGCACTCAGCTCACACGTTGAGGTCCGGGGGTCGATCACCAGTACGGCTGAAAAACATTAGAACATGTTTCCATAAGACGCCTGCTGTCCATATTCACCCATTAGTAAAATGGGTACCTGGTGTTAGACGACTGGTGCGGGTCGCATCCTGGGACAAAACTGACCTAATTAATAATAATAATAATATATAATAATATCTTTATTTACTACAAATACATGTACAAGGTATACAAGCCTAGCTGACATCACTACTAAGAAAGCCCCTTGTTATGCAGAGCATTTCGGGCAAATTAAGTCCTTGTGCCAGGATGCAACCCACACCAGTCGACTAACTCTTAGGTACCCATTTTACTGATGGGTGAACATAGACAACCGGTGTAAAGAAACTCGCCCAATGTTTCTAGCCGCGCTGGGAGTCGAACGCAGATACTCGCCGTGTGAAGCGAGAGCTTTAGCGATCACGCCACGGGGCACCGTACTTTGCCCGAAACACTCAACACTGATAAGACCTTCTGTATTATGTTTGTTAACAGAGCAGGTGATGCACAATTAAACATTAAGATCAACAACACTCCTATTGCTAAACATAATGAGGACAAATTCCTGGGCCTTCACCTCGACAGCAGCCTGAAATTCAGCACCCATATCCAACACATAAAGAAAGTGTCCAAAACTGAGGGGATCCTCTCTAAGATACGTTACTATGTACCACAATCAGCCCTACTCACACTATATTATTCACTCATCTATCCCTACCTCACATATGCCATTTGTGCTTGGGGATCAACAGCAATTGCCCACCTAAAGCCAATAATAACCCAACAAAAAGCCGCAGTAAGAATTATCACGCAATCCAACGCTAGGCCGTTGAGACTCCAGATTTAGATTTTGCCACCGAAGTGGCTAGTTTATTGTGCACCCCATATCCATCCTGTGGACGATAGCGCAAGAGCATATGGATACACAAAAAGCCTAGGCACTAGACCCCAAAAGGATTAACAATTGTACATTTGGATTTATATCTACATTTCACTTATCTGTTACAAGCAAATTTAGGAAATTTGCTTAGTATAACTGGTGTGGGGAATTAAGTGATTACCTGTCTGGGCTTCACCGCCACTTACAACAAAATAATCTCCCGGGGAGATGACCGACTAGTATAATTTTACCGCGGTTACCCCCGTTGAGGCGTATGAGAAAACTTGACCCACTCCTGGTCGCATCCAAGGGGCACCTTCGATATTCTCACTCTAAATCCACATCTATCCTTGACCAGTTTATTAAGAATGGGTAACACCAATAGTTACGGTATTGTTAATTTTAGTGGACTGTATGGGTTAATATCTGACTGATTGGGGAGAAGGAGAAGAGAGTACAATTTGGTAATATCACTCACCCTTTATCCGTGTCTTGGGTGTTCACTGGAGACCTTCATTATTCCCACCGTAGACACTTAATATCAACATACCTACTGGCCAGCTAGTACGAGGATACAACTTATACTTACGGCGGGGAAGAATCAGCATTCTTGTCGCTATTCTTCGACGGATCCCATGGTCCTGCTCGGTAGAGATTATTCTTCCGGCAAGACGATGATGTTGGTGGTTGTCCCGAGGAGTCAAGAGAAGATTGATTCCTTGAACTCTCTTACGCCCACGAGACCGGGCGTTATTTAACGTGGTTGGTCGGGGTAGCGATTCATATCCTCTCACTATTCCGACCTTATTACAGTTTATACGTATAACTTTACGCACTATTCACATGACGGTTTAATGTCCCACTAATTTACCCTCGTTAGAAGTTAATCCATTAATAATTGTGTACGATGAACACTGACCAAACCTCCATCAAAAACTCGTAATGGCGGCGTCGGTCACTATTTAACACATTATCACTCTATTATTGCAGTTTCTTGGACTTAATGTCCCACATTATGCCCAGCGAATATTCACAACATTCACTATTGTGAAGAGAGACCATTAACCACGATTTGGTCGTTGTAAACGCCGATTCCCGTCTCCTTTATAATCAGAACTCTCCCATCGTTTTACCTTCTTCCGCTTATCACACGAGACAGACTCCCTGGGCGACTTCACTTGACCCAGCTCCGCGTACCCACGCGACCGTCGGTATGGTTCTGTTTTGATCTCAAGTAAAATACGAACCAACAGCCACACTTTCTTGACAGTTGTGACAGGACCCATAGACATAATACCAGACATAAACATCTCTTTGACATTCCCCGTGTCCGACTAAATCTATACAAAAATTCAATGCGCATAAAAGGGCCTAAAATCTGGAACTCCCTGCCTGAAAACTCTAGAACTGCAGACACAACCTCCATTTTCAAAAGCACCGTTAAAAAACATCTTATCTCACTTACGCACCCAACCGGTAGTTAACCATACGAAAACTACTTTATCTTGCACATATCCACAGCAAAATACACTTATTGATATCTGTGATTCTCCTTAATTTGCACATTACTAACCACAGCAAAATACACTTATTGATATCTGTGATTCCCCTTAATTTGCACAGTTCCAACCAAAATTCTAATACAACTATTGCTCCATAATACTTAAGCTAGTCATAAGTTTGCCTAAGATACTCCAATATAGAATCTATATTATGCCAATATATCACCTTTATCATTAATATATAAACTAATTGCTAACTTTTATACTAATTGTTAAATTCTCAATGTTTAAATTCCAGTACCTAAATTTTGTAAACCTAACCTTACAATCTGTATATCCATTGTATAGCTATTGAGTAAGACCTATCATAAGACTGCCTGAAAAGCCTAGGCATACCTAGGCATATTATTGGCCATCTTGTAATATCAACTTTAATGTATAACTATAAGTACCCCCCACCTTGTATTACATGAAATAAAGGATTTGAATTTGAATTTGAATTTGAATATTCACATTAGAAAGGCTATCGAGTATAACTTTTCAGGAAAATACCCAATATTTTCCACAACTGGTATCTTATTTCATGAATAAGATATCTTGACATGTCACATAGGTTATTATACTGTCTATCTCTATATTCCTCAATAAGTGGACAATTAAGCACATAGTGTTCAAGACAGTGACCATATGCCTGATCACATAATTTGCATTTAGTTTGATCATCATCTGTGTATCTCCCAAACTGCCAGAAGTACCTGTAGCCAAGCCTAAGCCTGGCCACTACAACATCAGTCAGTCTGTTCACATTGCAAGTGATGGCCTATTTGCAAGAACTGTTGCAACAACATACAAGGAACTTATAGTGACAAGGAAACTGACGGTGACTACAGGGAAATGGACCAAATAGGACCAAAACAGGAGACCGGTATTCAAATACCAGACCCGCTACCAGACGTACAACCAAACAAGCAATCGTTTTCCACCACACTGAAGTAACTGACTCCTTTATCAACTGCACAGTGCTCAATGTGAAGTCAACATAAGGAAAACCTAATCAACAAAATTACAAGGAAACCGACAGTGCCAGGTGAGGGAGCGAAGTGAATATTTAAACATGGCTGACTGGCATTCAGTCACCAGCTACTGCCAGATGTACAACTACAAAGCGACGTTCTAACCATACTGACAGTAGCTGACCATTATATCAACTGCACCAGTGTTAATGGGAGGGAAGCACAGGAGAAACCTCTAAATCTACAAAACAAACTCCAAGGAAACTATCAGGCTATAGCGGCAGTTTCTGTCCCTCAGTGCCAAATGCGAGGAGTGGATTAGTTAAACAGCCAAGGATATTTTTTTTTTCAATAGTTCACTTCCGTATTAACAGACCAGTGTACATTAGGAGGGAAACATAGGAGAAAACGCCAAATCTAACGACAAAACTCCAAGGAATCTATCAGGGGCAGTGGCCGTTTTTTTCCCCTCACTGCTTTTAAAAATGGCTGATACATCAACTCTACGAGGAATCAGACAACAACACGACGAGCCCCGCTAAATGGGATTGATGGGACTTTGGAAGGACATCGCCAGTGATTAGATTTTTTGTTTTTGTTTTTTACCCGGCCAGGATGGAAATGAGCTAGAAGTGTGATAGATGAAGCCGGACAGTGAAGTGAGGAGTGAAGGGAATTTCTGAAGTAAAGGGTAATGGTGGTATACGATAACAGGAAACTTACTAGTAACCAGTGGTGATTTCTAGAGTAGCTACTAGGCCATTGCTAGGTGTCTGAGAGGATCAGTGATTTCTTTTTAATAATAATCAAAATAAATAAAAGAAAACAAATTTTTGTGTGAAGTGATAGAGTGAAGAGTAATCATGGCTGGCTTAAGAGGGTTCAGGCTGCCATAATAATATTCATCATTATACTGCATTTCTGTGAAAAAGGAAATCAGTCAGGGGGAATAGAAAAGGTGAATGGGGTGATAGCTCCCTGGAGAGTGAAAGCTCAAAATTGGCCATCCTACCAGAAACGTAAGTGCCATTATCGCCGCAAAGTATGCCAACACCACATATCCAAACAAAAAAGTGGTGCACAGCTTTTATAGTGGCGCTATTAAGTGGTGATATCCATACTAATCCAGGACCTCTATCTATGGTACAGGTGCAAAACAGACCGATAAGTCATGGTGATAATGACGGTCTGTGAAAATTGTTCAAAAATGTAATAATCCAATAGTTAGTATATGTAACTTTTCATATAGTATATCTATTTATATAATTGCATTTACTACTATTTTTTTTAATACATATTTACCACGGCCATTTTCCAACCTTAACTATATACAGTATTAGTGATCACTTTGTTTACCTAAAATTTGATTAAAACCTTTAAGCAAGATCGCCACCCATCTTGATACCCATCAATTGCACAACCCAGGACAGCATGGGTTTAGAGCAGGCCGCTCCTGTCTGTCCCAACTACTGGACCACTACGACAAGGTCCTGGATGCTCTAGAAAATAAACAGAATGCAGATGTTATATACACAGATTTTGCAAAAGCCTTTGACAAGTGTGACCATGGTGTAATAGCACACAAAATGCGTGATAAAGGAATAACAGGAAAAGTTGGTAGATGGATCTATAATTTCCTAACACGTAGAACACAAAGAGTAGTAGTCAACAGAGTAAAGTCTGAGGCAGCTACCGTGAAAAGCTCTGTTCCACAAGGCACAATACTTGCTCCCATCCTATTCCTCATCCTCATATCAGACATTGACAGGGATATAAGCCACAGTGCTGTGTCTTCCTTTGCAGATGACACCCGAATCTGTATGACAGTGTCCACCGTTGAAGACACTGCAAGACTCCAAGCAGACATAAACCAAATCTTTAAATAGGCTGCAGAAAACAATATGAAGTTCAATGATGAGAAATATAAATTACTCAGATACGGAAAACGTGAGGAAATTAAAATCTCATCGGAGTACAAAACAAATTCCAACCACACAATAGAGCGAAAACTAATGTCAAAGACCTGGGAGTGATCATGTCAGAGGATCTCACCTTCAAGGACCATAACACCGTAGCAATCGCATCTGCTAGAAAAATGACAGGATAGATAATGAGAACCTTCAAAACCAGGGATGCAAAGCCCATGTTGACACTTTACAAATCGCTTGTTCTATCTAGGCTGGAATATTGCTGCACACTAACTGCACCTTTCAAGGCAGGTGAAATTACTGACCTTGAAAATGCACAGAGAACTTCACGGCACGGCATAACCGTGATAAACCACTCAATTGCTGGGAACGCTTGAAGTTCCTAAACCTGTTCCTCCCTAGAACGTGGCGGAAAGCGATATATTGTCACATACACGTGGAAAATTCTGAGGGATTAGTGGCAATTAAACCTGTACATGAGAATCACTCCTACAAAGGTAAGACTGGCAGGTGATGTAACATCCCCCAATGAAAGCCGGGGTGTTATCAGGTATTTCGCTGGAGGGACAAATACAAGTGGCCAAAACAGATTTACCCAACTGCCTCCATACATAAGGGGGATTACCAATAACCCCCCTGGCTGCTTGCATGCAGCACTGGACAGGCACCTAAAGTCGGTACCTGACCAACCAGGCTGTGTTCAGCCACTATACGTACAGCAGTAACAGCCTGGTTGATCGTGGCTCTGATCCAACATGAGGCCTGGTCACAGACCGGGCCCAGGGGCGTTGGACCCCGGGAATTTTCCTCTCCAGGTAAACTCCAGGTAAATTCACCAAGAACTACAGGAAAAAAGGGAGAAAATGGCCATGTACAGACCAGGAACCCTTAGCTGCAGATGGAAAGGCAATAGGAGGAAGGGCAAAGCAGTGTTTATTCATGGGCTAAAGGAAGAGAGGAAAGGACACACACAGAGAGATGGCAGGCAAAAGAAAGGGATTGAGAACATACTCAAAGCAATAGGCGAAGAAGACATGTCAAGATTGAAAAATTTTCAGAGAATGGGGTTACTAAAGGAGAAAATCACCCCCAAAAAGCTGATTCTCAGGACAGAAACAGGCAGGACAAAATCCTCCAAGAGAAACCATGATTAAAGGGGAACCGAAGACTACAAGAGGGTGTTCCTAGACCAGACAGAAAAAAAACAGAACGACAGCATCTGGGGGAGAGGGCACAAAGGCGAAAGGAGCTGGGAGGAGAGACAAGGACAGAATCAGTGAGGACAACCAGAGAAAGGCAGAAAAACAAGAGCAAGCACAAAAGAACCATCCCCAACAACCAAGCACCCTATCCCAACAAAACTACAACCCACACTCACACCCCCCCCAACACCCCATAGAATAAAAGTACACCGCCAGGTCCCCAACCCCACAGCCCCCCAAAACACAGTGTTAGAGAGGAAATTGAAGGTATGGTACACCAATGCTGATGGAATAACAAATAAGTGGGAGGAGTGCAAAAGAGTCAAAGAGGCATCACGGACATAATAGTCCCTACAGAAAGAAAGCCCTAGGTATGATAATAGATGCCATCTTTCCCAAAGGGATACCAGATCCTGAGGAAAGACAGAGGGAACGAGGGGGTGGAGGAGTGGCACTGCTGATCAAAAACCAATGGGATTTTGACGAGCTGGAGAGAGGAGACAAAGGAGAAGCTGGGGATTACAAATAGGAAGCTACAGTCTGGAGGTCCCAGGTGGTAATTGCAGTGTGTATAACCCCCCACAGAACAGCAGGAGGCCAAGGCAAGAGATGATAGAGTAATAGAGCGATGATTGGACACACTGGCCGAAGGGCAGAAGGGCTCGAGCGAGCAGGGCGAAGCTACTGATCATAGGTGACTTCAACCATAAGGAAATCGATTGGGAGAACTTAGAGCCACATGGGGCCAAGAAACGTGGAGGTCTAAGATGCTGGAGGTGGTACTGGAAAATCCTACCAACACGTAAGGGACACTACCAGAGAGAGAGGGGGATGAACCAGCGAGACTGGGCCTAGTATTCACCCTGAGTAGTGCAGATATTGAGGACATCACACATGAAAGCCCCTTTGGGCCAGTGATCATATGTTTCTAAGCTTCAATACATAGTAGAGTTACAAGTGGAGGAAGCAGGAAGGGCTGCACGAAAGAAGCCAAACTACAAGAAAGGTGACTACGTGGCATGAAGAACTTCCTGCACGGAGTTCAATGGGACAAAGAGCTGCAGGAAGCCCGAGACAGATGATGGAATATATACAACAACAAAAAGTGAGGAGAGGTTTATACCCCCGGGTAAAAGGAAAGGAAAAAACCAGGGTGAGCCCATGGTTCACCCAAACGGGGGGAAACCA
>WNWK01021341.1:0-34225 GCA_009830355.1 Cherax destructor | reverse complement strand
GGCACAGTATTTTCAGTGTTCTAATGGGGTTGTCTGAATTTTTTTTTCGTTAAAATTTTCGTTTATACCTTGAGAACGCCTTATCCTATCGCTTCTAAATTTTCACGTGGCTGTTATAATGTAAGGGGGGGGAGGGGAGGTTTTAACTACTGAGTTGTCTCTCGGGGTCATAGTTATACATCACAGTCTCTGAAATTTCGTTACCTTGTATAATTTTAGAAAGACTCTTCTGACCGGCTTGAAACATTTAAAAAAGACGTATTCAAATTTAAAAAGAGGCTTGCTTTTTATTGGGGGCCCCTTTTAAAAAAGGGGGTGGCCTAATTAGAAGGTTTAAATTTGAAATTTTTGGGCTTAGTATCTTTTTAATTTTTCTGAAAAACCAAATTTTTGCAGTTACTTAGGTTTTTTTGGAAGCTGAGTAAAAAATTTTTTTATGGACGACTTTAATATCAAATGGCTGATGCATCTTATAGAAAATACTGATCAATAAGTTTTTTTTATATAGGACAAATTTGTCAGTATCTAAAATAGTTGAAATAATTAAAAGAGATGAAAACTTTCCATATCTGAAGAACACTTCTTCAGATCGGCTTCAGAATATTAAAGGATGCATCTGATGAGAAGAATGATGCCTCATAAGTCTAGCCTGACTTGACGCCAACTGAGTTTTCACATTGTAAAAAAAATGTAAGTCGGTGGATTTAGAGAATGCCATTTTTGTTAGGCTTAAAATTTCTGGCGATCTTTAATAATAAGACAAAGTTTGGATTCATTTGAGCATTTAAATGCATTTCCATTTTTGGTAAATAGTTTCTTTGATGAATAACCTGAGAATTTTTTTGTGATGAGTTGAGCTCATGTAAACCTTAGTGGGAAGTAATGTGTAGAGGACAATTTGACAATTTATTAACAAAATATAAAACGGGACTTAAAAAAAAAATTAAAAAAAAAATTCTTGTAGAATTGTAAAGATTTTTAAACAGAATATGATAGGGAAAAAAAAACTGCGGAATATTAAAACACACAATTTAATGGTTTTATAAATTTCAAGAGTTTAGTGAACCCAAAAACTATTTTTAGACTTTTATGCTACACCGAAACATTATTATAGACTGAATTATTTCACTAAACCCCCCAATTTTCGTTAATTATTTTTGAACGCCCTTTTCCGCCTTAACTTTTTAGCCCTGGTCAACTACATCAAAAGGAAGGTTTATGGAATAATTTGCTGCAGCTGCTCTTTGGGTTTAAATTTTTAAAAGAATCATTCCCGATTTTAGTTTCCCTTCGATAACTTTAAACTTTTTTTGATCGGCGTTTGTAAAACCAGTTTAAACTTATTAATGAAAAATTGTTTTTTTTTTTTTTTTATGGTTGGGGTTTGATTTTTTTGATGCGATTCTCGGTATAGGCTTTTAGGCGCATATTTTCAAATTTTCTATTATTAAACGTAACAATCGGTTCTGTTCAATAACTAGTGAATGCATTCATCGGCTTCACACTTTTAGTGCTGACGTGTCACTTTTTCAACGCTTGATTTGTCTGGCTGAAAATGTTTTATTATTTTTTTTACCCTTAAATACGAAGAATTTTATTAGAGAAAATTTTTTTAAAATTTTTGGCGTCCAAAGGGTTTCCCAAATTTCTTTATTTTCTTGAAGAAATTGAAAAAAGGGAAAAAACAGAAATTTCGGGATGCCTCAAGGTTTCCTTCAAGACTTCCATGCTGATAACATGATAATGCAATTGAGAGCCTTAAAACCTCAAGTGCCGGTAAAATTTTGGGATATCGATCTTTCTAGATTATGGGGAATGCCTACAGACTGGGTTCAAACTTTCAAAGTTTGTTACTTTAAGGGTGAATTGTTTCTGCTGCGAATGTCCCAATTTTCCATTTTTTATTGGATATTCTGATATTATTTCCATGTGATAACTTGTGATCCTCCCTGATTTCCATGTCATAACTTTTGAGTAGCTCCCTGATTTCCATGTGATAACTTTGAGTACCCCCCTGATTTATATGATAACTTGTGAGTACCCCCCTGATTTAGGGTAACTTTGGGTTTCCTCTGATTTACATGTGATAACTTGTGGTACCACTTGATTTACATGTGATAACTTGTGAGTCCTCTTCTGATTTCCAGATAACTTGTGAGTCCTCTTCTATTTATGTGATAACTTTAGTACCTCTTCTGATTTCCGTGATAATTTGAAGTACCTCTGATTTCCATGTGATAACTTGGAGTCCTCCTCTGATTTATGTGATAACTTGTGAGTACCCCCTCTGATTTCGATGTGATAACTTGTGAGTACCTCCTCTGATTTCATTGGAACTTGAGTACCTCCTCTGATTTCCATGTGATAACTTGTGAGACCCCCTTTGATTTCCATGTGGAATTTGTGGTACCTCCTCTGATTTCCAGGGATAACTTGTGGTACCTCCTCTGATTTCCATGTGATAATTTTGGAGTACCTCTTCTGATTTCCTTTAAATCTTCAATGCTCAAAACACATCACAGTTTTTCCGCACTCTGCACTATCCAGTCGCGTACACTGACGTACAGTGGCGGGGGTTATGCACCATTGGAATGCTTCTGGATCCCCTGAACGGTATACATCTAGGTATACTCAGTCCCACCTGGTATTAACCTGTGTACTTGGGGGGTGATTCACCCCCTCTCCTCGAATTTTTATTTTAAAAAACAGATTATATCATTAGGGGTTACCCCTCACCAGTGGTTATTTTTTAGTGTATAATCGTATTGGTTTACCTTTTAAAAATATAATAATATAATATAATTATCCTTTTTGATATTCCAGTAGTATCCCCCTCAAAGGTATAAGCATCCTCAGTGGTAAACCGTTGTTGGATATCTTATGGTTGGGATAGGCCCTTTTGGGTTTTAGGCCATATAAGGTATGTTTTTGTCAGCGGTATACCAGCATGATGTTTCAGGTTCATTATATAAACAAATTTGTCACCACACAACCCACAAACCCTTTCCCTTTTCTTTGATTTATGATGGACGTATATTCAGCAGGTTCCCGTTTTTGTAAGACAGAGGAAGGGGTAGTGAGAAAAAGGGGAGAGAGAATGTGAGAGAGGGGGGAGAATTTTGGGGGAGAGAATGTGGGGAGAGAGAGAGAGAAGGGAAAAGAGAGAGAATGTGAGAGAGACAATGGGGAGATCGTGCGGTTTTATGAAGTTATCTGATGTCTAACTAACGATTGTCACGTTTATCAAGTAACCACATTATAACCCCGGCATGAAATTATAACCCCGGCTGACACCTTATAAAGCCAGCATGACACCATTATAACAAGCATGACACTATTATAACACCAGCATGACACCATTATAACACCAGCATGACAATTATAACACCAGCATGACACCATTATAACCCCAGCATGACACCATTATAACTCCGGCATGACCCCATTATAACACCAGCATGACACCATTATAAACCAGCATGACACCATTATAACACCAGCATGACACCATTATAACACCAGCATGACACAATTATAACACCAGCATGACACCATTATAACACCAGCATGACAATTATAACACCAGCATGACAAATTATAACACCAGCATGACAATTATAACCCGGCATGAACCATTATAACACCAGCATGACACCATTAAAAAATAAAAAACCCAGCATGACACCATTATAACACCACCCCCCCGAGCACCATTATAACACCAGCATGACACAATTATAAACCAGCATGACACCATTATAACCCCAGCATGACAAATTATAACCCGGCATGACACCAATAACCCAGCATGACAATTATAACTCGCATGACACCATTATAACCCAGCATGACCCCATTTAAAAACACATGACCCATTATAACACCAGCATGAAAATTATAACACCACATGACACCATTATAAAAGCATGACCCCATTATAACACCAGCATGACACCATTATAACACCAGATGACAATTATAACACCAGCATGACCCATTATAACCCCAGACAATTAAAACAAGCATGACACCATTATAACCCGCATGACACCATTATAACACCAGCATGACACCATTATAACACAAGATGACACCATTATAACACAGCATGACACCATTATAACAAAGCATGACACCATTAAAACACACAACACCATTATAAACCAGCAACCCCCATTATCCCCAACATAACCCATTATAACCCCGGCATGACCCCATTATAACACCAGCATGACACCATTATAACACCAGCATGACACCTTAAACAGGCATGACACCTTTAAACACCGGCGACACCATTAAAACCCCCAGCATGACACCATTATAACCCGGCATGACACCATTAAAACCAGCATGACCCATTATAACACCAGCTGACACCATTATAACACCGGCATGACAACTTTATAACACCAGCATGACACCATTATAACACCAGCATGACACCATTATAACACCAGCATGCCCATTATAACACCAGCCACCATTATAACCCCAAATGACACCATTATAACCCCGGATGACCCCAAAACTCCGGCATGACACCATTAAAACACCACATGACACCATTATAACACCAGCATGTACATTATAACACCAGCATGCGCCATTATAACCCCGGGCTGAAACCATTATAACACCAGCATGACAATTATAACCACAGCATGACAATTTTCCGGCATGACACCATTATAACACCAATGACACCTTATAACACCAGCGACACCATTATAACACCGGCATGACCCCTTATAACACCGGCATGACACCATTATAACCCAGCTGACACCATTATAACTCCGGCATGACACCATTATAACAACATGTCACCATTATAAACCAGCAGACAATTATAACACCAGCATGACACCATTATAACACCAGCTGACACCATTATAACACCACATGACACCATTAAAACCCCCGGATAACACCATTATAACACCGCATGACACCAATAACACCAGCATGACACCATTATAACCCCGGCATGACACCATTATAACGCCAGTGACAATTATAACACCGGCATGACACCATTATAACACCGGCATGACACCATTATAACCCCAGCATGACACTATTATAACACCACATACACCATTATAACACCAGCTGACACCATTAAAACACCAGCATGACACCATTATAACACCAGCATGACACCATTAAAACATCGTATGAACCATTATAACACCAGCATGACACTAATATAAAATTAGCATGACACCAACATAACCCCATCATTACACCATAACCCCAAAACCCCAAAGCATGACACCCTCGGGCCCGGGAGCTGACATAAACACCCTGGAGGTCCCGATCAACGCTTTCAAGAAGCCCACAGCTTACCCCAACTCCTCCAAAGTCTAAAAAACTATAGCTCAACATCCACAAGAGGAAGAAGAAGAAGAGTTTCAGGAGCTAGATCCCAACCTGACGCCAAAAATGTGACGACGCCCTTTCCCAAAATTGGGGGAGACTCTGGCCAGTTTGCAATCTGTCACTACGATTTCGGGAAACACTACGATTTCGCAATGACACTACGATTTCGCAATGACATACGATTTGTAGACATACGATTTCGTAATGACACTACGATTTTTGTAAAGCACTACATTTTGTAAGACACTACGATTTCGAATGACACTACGATTTCGTAATGACACTACGATTTCTAATGACACTGATTTCTAAGCACTACGATTTGTAATGACACAGATTTCGTAATGACACTACGATTTCGTAAGCCCACGATTTCGTAATGACACTACGATTTCGTAATGACACCGATTTCGTAATGACACTACGATTTCGTAATGACACTACGATTTCTTGACCTGTTTTGTAATGACACTACGATTTCGTAATGACACTACGATTTCGTAATGACACTACGATTTCGTAATGACACTACGATTTCGAAGACACTAACCCCTAAACACTGGTTCTCCCAGTGGACTGGTTTCTGTGTTATGACGCGGACACCGGTATCTGTTGTTGACAACGAACAAAATTTAGTGTGTGTTGCCTGGGGAAAAACGACACAACTTGAAGTTTGGAGACGATATCAATAGACGTTGGTCAGTAGCTGCATGAAACTGATATTTTCTTTTTTTTAATCAATTAGAAAATTGAATCTTACAATTTAGAGACAATGGAATCTTTATCTAAGTGCGATACACAAAGAGTTGAAAGTTTTGAAGCTTATCAGAGAATCTTTCCCCGGTTATTAAATCAATATCCCCAATTTGTATACTAAAATTGAAAAACTAGGACTTACACTGGCAAACTACAATGCAAAATTCATCCAAAAACTTTACCAGAACTGAAAATTTAAAGCAAACTTTAATAGGTTTTCCCAAAATATCAAAAAATTTCCACTTTTCAAATTATGTTAGAAAAATGGCATATTTAGACCTATTAGCCTGAGCCTATGACGAACCTTCCTTTGCAAGATCATTATTTTTTTAAAAATATGAATGAATTTATAAAAGCATTTTGCAACTGCCAAAAAATATACGACAATTTTTTTTCAGTTAACGGGAAAATTAACAGTTATACGGTTCAATAACTATCTGAATTTTTTTCAAAGTTTTTATCTTTTTTATTCAAATAGATATATTTATATATTTTATTCAAAATTTTTATCTAGTAAATGAAAAGTAGAATTACACATTTTGTTTATAAATTGGGCAAGGAAGCCTTATTTAACTCAATAAAACAAAACTTCCTTTTTCAGTATAACGGGGCCGGGGGAAGGACCTTCATCCCCCACCCTTCCCCCCCCAAAAAAAGTTGATGGCTCTCAGCTGGGGTCTGGGGGCCCGCCGGTGGTGGAGCCTCCCCTCTAGAACAAAATGGAGAACGTTCCACGCTATAGCTTCGAAACCCATGTCTCAGACAAAGGGAAAAAAGACAGCCAGACTCGGCTATGCCTCCGGTTAAGAAAAAAGGGGCAGATGTTTCCTGACGCGGGTCTTAATCAAAAAGACCCGCCCCTGGAGCATTAGGTCTTCTGACAGAGCTCTTCGGCTAACTTACCGGTCCATCCTTTAAATATGATGGTTATGATTATAGCCATTTGTATTTTGGTAGAGCAAGACGAGGGATAATCAACTGCTGCTGCTGGGAAGGTTCTCGCGTCAAGCAGAAGCAGTGCAAAAAAATCCTCCACCTCCAAGGGGCCACTTCCTCTAAGTGGCCTCCGGGGAAAGACCACCAGATGAGTCAGCCCGACCTCTCATGTCCCCCAAGAAGAAGAGAAATCACTCGCCCAGTGGTCGGGGTAGTTTTTAAACCCTTTTTTAATATTTTAGGGAAGACTGGGGGGACTTTTTGTATGCTGATACACGCTCTATCCTTCCTCCCACTTTGCCTTTTAACTTCCATCATTAACTCTCATTTTTTTTTTTTTTTTCTCATTTTCCCACCAGTTAACTTTTTTTTTTCCCCTCTCAGTCTTCCCCAATCTACTCTATTTGTTTTTCCCCCCCTCCACTCTCCTTTCTATTCCATCCTCTCTCTTTTTTTGCCGCCATTCTACAATCTATCTCTTTTATTCCTTCTCAATCTCATCCACTTCTTTCATCCACTCCCCATGTCCCCCTCTCATCGATTTCCCCATCTCCCCTCTCATCCTTTCCCCCCATCTCTCCCTATATTTCCCCCACTCCTCCATCTTCCTTTTTTTGATCTTCCGCCCCATTCACACTATTCTGTAATTTTGACGTTCTAAATTTCCCAGATCATGCAAGATCAAGAATCTTCGACTGGCACACATACACATCCTTTTTAAAACTGTCCCCGTGGGCTCAACACCCCTAAATCATTCCCCACTACACAATACCATTATATCTTTTTTTTCCCCAAATGCTTGGGGATCGTTTATTGTGGGGTGTTGCACCTGGAGATCAAGCTTTTTTTGTGAGATTTTCACCTGGGGATCAACCTTTTTTAGAGTGTTGCACCTGGAGATCAAGCTTTTTTTGGATGTTGCACCTGGGGTTTTATTGTAAGAGTGTTGCCCTGGAGATCAGGTTTATTGTAAGAGTGTTGCACCTGGAGATCTTTTTATTGTGAGAGGTTGCCCTGGAGATCGTTTTTATTGGAGTGTTGCACCTGGAGATCAGGCTTTATTGTAAAGTGTTGCACCTGGAGATCCCGGGGGGCCCTTTTTATTGTGAGAGGCTGCACCTGAGATCAAGTTTTTATTGTAAAGGTTGCACCGGAGACGCTTTTTTTAAAGAGTGTTGCACCTGGAGATCAAGTTTTTTGTGAGAGTGTTACCTGGAGATCAGGCTTTATTGTAGAGTGTTGCACCTGGAGATCAGGCTTTATTGTGAGTGTTGCACCGGGAGATAAAGCTTTTGTGGGTGTTGCACCTGAGATCAACTTTATTGTGAGTGTTGCACCTGGAGTCAAGCTTTAGGATGTTGCCCTGGAGATCAAGCTAGGAGAGTTTGCACCTGGAGATCAACTTTATTGTGAGAGTTTGCCCTGGGGTAAGCTTTATTGTAGATGTTAATTAAAGATAAAGCTTTATTGTAAGTGTTGATGGAGATCAAGTTTTATTGTGGGGTGTTGCACCTGGAGATAAGCTTTATTGTGAAGTGTTACCTGGAGATCAAGTTTTTATTTGAGGGTTGCACCGGGAAATTTAAGCTTTTTGAGAGTTTGCACCGGGAGAGCTTTTTGTGGAGGTTGCACCTGGAGATCAAGTTTTATTGTGAGAGTGGACTGGAGATCAAGCTTTTTTGTGAGAGTGTTGCACCTGGAGATAAGTTTTATTGTGAAGTGTTGACCTGGAGATTAAGCTTTATTGTAAGAGTGTTCCCCGGAGATTGCTTTATTGTGGGGTGTTGCCCGGGAGATCAATTTTATTGTGAGAGTG
Organism: Cherax destructor; assembly: GCA_009830355.1. Lineage (NCBI taxonomy): Eukaryota > Metazoa > Arthropoda > Malacostraca > Decapoda > Parastacidae > Cherax > Cherax destructor. The sequence goes on along the minus strand of WNWK01021341.1, from coordinate 25,332 downwards.
TTGCACCTGGAGATCAAGCTTTAGGAGAGTTTTTACCGGGAGCGCTTTAGTGAGAGTGTTGCACCTGGAGACGCTTTATTGTGAGAGTGTTCCCCGGGAGATCAAGCTTTTTGTGAGTGTTGCACCTGGAATTAAGTTTTTATTGAAAATGTTACGGAGTCAAGCTTATTGAGAGTGTTGCACCTGGAGATCAGCTTTTTGTGAGAGTGTTGCACCTGGAGTCAAGTTTTATTGTGAGTGTTGCACCGGGAGTTGCTTTTTTTTCCCGGGTAATTTTTGGAAATGTTGCACCTGGAGATCAAGTTTTATTGTAAGAGTGCACTTGGAGATAAATTTTATTAAAAATGTTGCACTTAGAGATAAAGCTTTATCTTTCTTTTTTTTGGTATAACCCCCCTTTTTTTTAGAAAAATTCATTGTCTTAAAATTTTATCAGTCTTAAAATTTTTTTATTCACAACCATGGTACTAAATTGTTGCAGCCATTATTAAAAATTTTTTCACCATGGTACTAAATTGTTGCAACCATGGTACTAAATTGTTGCAAATTTTAAAATTTTGACCATGGATAAATTGTTGCAGCCATGGTACTAAATTGTTGCAGCAATGGTACTAAATTGTTGCACCATGGTACTAAATTGGCAACCATAGTACTAAATTTTTCAGCAATGGTACTAAATTGTTGCAACCATGGTACTAAATTGTTGCAGCCATGAAAGTCTTCACTAATGCTTAGTATCCTGCCAAGATCCTTTTGATGTTTCTCTCATAAATTCATAGTCTCTTTGAACGTTTGTGTATGTGTAGACGTACCCCTTGTACGTTTGTCTCTGTACTTTTACCTGTGTCTTTTCCCTGTGTACGGTTGTCCCTATAGTTGTACCGGTACGGTTGCCCCTTGTACGTTGTTTTGGTAGGGTTTTCAAGACGTTGAGTTTTTAAGTTTGTTATGTATGTTTGTTCCTTTTCCCTATTTCTCCTCCCCCCTTTTCCTCCCCCCCCTTCCTTAAACCCCCCCCCCTTCCTTCATCCCCCCTCCCTCCCCTTCCCCTCCCCCCCCTTCCTCCTCCACCCCTCCCCCCCGCCCCTTCATCCCCTCCCACCCTCCCCCCCCAAAGCAAGTGGACACTTCAAACATGGACTCAACGGGGATATATCTAATGCAATATTACAATTACGACTTTTAATGGATTTAATAATTGTTTGTAAACAGATATTGTCTTTTGGGGTTATTATTTTTAACGGACGGGAGGGGGGGGCGTTGGGGGATGGGGCGTTGGGGGGGGGGCGGGGGGAAAGGGGAAGGGAAGGGGATATGGGTGTTGGGGAAAAAATAGATACAAATATTTACATTTTCGCGTAAATCGGGTGTCGGAGTTTGTATTCTACGGTATGGCTTTTTGTAGGTCCATATTTTTTTTTGTCTCTCTCTTCTATCTTTATCCGGCTCCTGTTTGTCTGACTGTCTCTCTGCGTCTCTGCTCTTTCTGTCTGTCTGTCTGTCTGTCTGTCTGTCTGTTTTTTTTTTTTCTCTCTCTCTCTCTCTCTTCTCTCTCTCTTTCTCTCTCTGCCCCTCTCTCTCTCTCTGTCTCTTTCACCCCGAAAAAATTCCTTTAGGCGCTCCCGAAACTTTTTTTCTACTTTGAAAGTGCTTAAAAATGGCTCGTATACCCCCCGGCAACTGCCTCCTATGTTGTCCTGGATGAACTGGCCAGGTTCCTGTCTTACCCAAACTTCAATGATCCCACTCTCCCTGTACCCCACATCCTCTGGGTGTATTCCCAAGTACTCCTGTTTCTCTCACATCCACTGGGTACTCCCAGACCTATACTCACATCCACTGGTTACTCCCGTACTCCCGTATACTCATATCCACTGGTGTACTCCCATACCTCACATCCACTCATGTACTCCCACGTACTCCCATATTTTCTCACACTCTAAAATTTGCCCCATTTTGCATACTCTTCAGTGCACGCTCCTCCCTTTTTGCTCCCCTGTCCTGCTATGTACCCTGCATGATTCCCGTAAACCCCAGTCCTAAAAAGCCGGATCATGGATTCATGCTTGTTGATCCCGGTTTTCACGAAGTCCGAAGAGTGAGGTTCATGTTGTGTTTACTGGCCAGGACTCGTAGTGTGCCAGCCGCAAGTCTGGGCCTGAAAAAGGCGGAAGGCCTCGGGCAGATGACCAAAAGGTCCCAAAGGCGGGTTATCTCGACAAGACCCGCGTCGGAAACACTTGTCCTGTTTTCGACAACCTTTCCTAACCCAAGGTACTGTAGATATGACAACTCCTGTTTGCTGTCTTACCGATACCTGAGTCAAAAGAGCGCTTCACTCTACTGAGACTTTGGGGCACTCTGTTGACTCTGGGCAAAAACATTTTCTTTTTCTGGGGGTAAAAAGGTTTTGCCGGGCACCGGTGGGCTACACGGTAGGTCTACACTGGTGGGCACAATGGTGGGCACACTGGAGGTCTACACTGGTGGGTCTACCCCGGTGGGCCTACACTGGTGGGTCTCCGGAGGTCTACATTGGTAGGCTCTTAATCCCCAAAAGTTGTCCTGGTGCTCGGGGTGTGTGGAAAGTTACTGTTTTGACCTCACTCAGAGATTCTTCTGCCTCACAGTGACTTTTTGGGTAACTCCTAGGTGTGCCCGTAGGAAGTAGCAGGGGTGGGTCCAAGAGACGAGCAACAAGAATACGGGGATTAGGGACAGGATGTTAAACCCCATTCAACGGGAATCATCACGTTTTTCATTTTCCCTCTCTTTTTCTTTCCTCTCCCCTTCTCTCTCTCTCTCTCTCTTTCTCTCTTTTTCCCCCCCCCCCCCAACACACACACCCCATCCTTCGGGAAGATAAAGGGAAAGAAGGAGAACTTAAACCCCAAAAATTTGAAGGGAAACAATATGAAGGGGAAATGGAGGGACAGAATGTTATTCTGGCTCCATGAGGCAAAAGGGGAAGACCTTCGATGAAAGAAGACGGGGAGATAAAAGAGATTGGGGCATCATTCAGAAAAGGAGAAAAACCAAACTGACAAATTTTCAGAGACTTAGGTGCTCAAAAAAAAGAATCCCAAAAATGGATTCAAGTCAGAAAAAAGGAAACAAAACCTGCAGCAAAAAACCATTGTTAAAGGGTTTCCCCAAAAATACCAACTGAGAAAGAGGTATGTGCCAGGGCGGGAAAGGGGGAAGACAGGGCAAGTATCGAAACGGGAACAGCAAACACAACCCCCACAGAACCACCAACACCATTATAGAAAGGAAGTAAGGTAGGGTACACCCCCCGGAGGGAAATTTACAAATAAGAATAAGGGACTGAAGGAAGAATCACTAGGCCTCTACGAACATCATAGCAATCAAGAGACAAAGTGGGGGTGATAAAAAGATAATATTTCCATCTGGTTATGGATCAAGGGGGGGAAAGACTGGGAAAAGAGGGTGAGGAGGAGGGATGCTCATCAAAAAAGGAGTTTTGAGATGTGAGGGCTATAGAGGAGTAGCTGATGTCTACACAGTAGGAAGATTTCACACTGGGAGATCAAAAGATGATAGCAGTGATGTACAACTGCCACCGAACAGCAGGAGGCCAAGACAGGAATATGATGAGAGCAACAGAGGATGGTGGACTCACTAGCTGAGGTTGCCAGAAAGGGCCACATGAGCAGGGAAAAGTTACTCATCATGGGGATTTCAACCATAAGGAGATTGACTGGGAGAATCTGGAGCCACATGGGGACCAAAGACGTGAGAGCCAAGATGCTGGAGGCGTATTGGAAAACTTCATGTACCAACATGTTAGGGACACAACCAGAGAGAGAGAAGACTATGAACCAGCAAGGCTTTACCTCATTTCACCTTGAGCATTTCAGACAAAAGAAATTTCACACAGAAAGGCCCCTAAGCACTATTGATCACGTGGTCTTGAGTTTCGAATACATAGAGTTAACAATGGAGAGTGAAGCAGCACGAGAAGGACGGGAGAAGCCAAACTTCCAAAAGGAGACTACACAAGTAGAGCAATTCCTACATGAGGTGCAGTGGGTAAGTGATCTTGAGGGAAAGGAACAGTCAAATGAAATGATGGAGCAACAGAAACAACGGGAAGACCAGAGTGAGCCCATGTTTTACCAGGACGTGTGGAGAGCCAAAGCCAAGTGTGCTAGAGTATGGAAAAGTATAAAGGCAAAGGACCCAAGGAAACAGGAAGTTGAGCTGAAGAGTCAGAAATGAATATGCATAGATAAGGAGGAAGTCAAGCGTCAATACGAGAATGACATAGCATCAAAAGCTAAATCTGATCCAAAGTTCTACTACAGCCACATCAGGAGAAAACAGCAGTCAAGAGAAGGTAATCAGGCTGAGGATGGAAGGAGGGAGCTGACAGGGAACGACCAGAAAGTATGAAAAGACCTCAGCTCGCGATTCAGAGGAATTCCAGTGGAGACAGAGAGACTTCCAGCAAACCGAGGTGGTAGGGTGCACCAGCAAGTTCTGGACACACGCAAAAAACCGATGAGGAGGTGAAGAAACTACTGGGGGAACTAGATACCTCGAAGGCGGGCCCAGAAAAATTTTCCCTTAGGTCCTGAGAGGGGAGCAGGACTGTGTGTCCCATTAACAACAATCTTCATTAAAAACGAAACAGGAAAACCCCTGAGGTACAAGACAGCAAATGTAGCCCCGATTTTTTAAAAAAAGGAACGACAGGCTGCAAACTACAGACCAGTTCTATCTTGTATGAAAAGTTATGGAGAAGATTATCGGGAAAAGAGTGCGGGGAACCCCAAAAAGGAATGGATCAAAATGAGAACCAGCACGGCTTCAGGGGGGGGAAAATCCTGTGTCAAAACCTTTTGGGAGTTCACGAGAAGGTAACAGAAGTAGAACAGGAGAGAATGATGGGTGACTGCATCTTCTTGAACTGTAAAAAGGGTTTTTGAAAGACCCCCAAAAAACTGGTTGAAAATTTTGAGGGGGAAAAAATAGGAGGGAAATACTGCAAGGGATCGGGGAATACCTGACGGGAATGACACAACGTGTCGGACGACGACGAGTCAGGGGGGTATGTGTTGGGGGGCCCCACAGGTCAATCCTGGGTCCGGTGCTTTTTTCTTGAAATGTGAAAATTGCAAATTAGTCAGAGGTGCCCCTGTTCGCAGACGATGTGAATCTAATGAAGATAATAAAAAGGGATATGGACCCAAAGGTTCGACAAATGACTCCTGGGGTTTAACCCCAGGAGGCAAAATTATGAAGCTTGGGGGAAAGGGCAAAGGGGCAGCAGTTGAGCGGGCCCAAGAGGTAAAAAGGGTGCAAAACTCACTAACAATAGGAAATTTGGGGAGCATCAACCCAGCACATCTCCCCAGGCGCATACAACCAAATAACTGCTGCGGGATACCCCCGAAACCCCAAACGACAAAAGAGTCACAGTCATTCCGACACTAAATGACATCAGGCCTATATTGGGGATGCAGCACCATCATGGAACCCATCTGTCAAACACGTCAAGAAATTAAAAAGGGAAAATTTAAAAAATCCAGGAGCTGAAGGGTTTGTCTTAAAGGGGGGTTAGGGGAAAACAACCTGACAACACTGGGGGACAGGAGGGGAGGGGAACATGATAACATAAAATACTGAGAGGACTACAAGGTGACAGGGACACAATGTTTGGGTTGGCACAGCAAAAAGGGGGTCAAACAAGTTAAAATATCAGATGAGCCCAAGGGATGTTAGGAAGTATTCTTCAGTCACAGAGTTGTCAAAAAGTGAAACAGTTGGAGAGTGATGTAGGGGGAGGCGGATCCCTACATAGTTTTAACAAGAGGGATTGGGCTATGGAAGGGAAGAGTGGACCGAGCGACCAGTGAAGAGCGGGGGCCAAGACCCAACTGACCTGAAACCACAAAGGGGACAAAAATTTGTGAGTACACACACGCACACAGCTCATGCGCAGGGGGGCCCAGTGAAAGGGGGGGCCAGGAGTTTGACTGCCCTGCAACCACAACTAAGTGAGACACACACACACACACCTGACAAACACCGGACCCCCTCCTGGATCTCCTGACACAGTTGACACCCTGATGACACCTGACACATCTAACATACACCGACACACATCAACAAACCTATACAATCTGACACAGCCTGATGCAATTACACATATGAGCACACCGACACATACCTCACACACGTGACAGCCCCCATGGGACACCCGACATACACACCCCGACTCATCAAGACACACACCCTGACACACACACATACACACACCACAAACACAGCCACCTGTCTTAATAAACGTTAAGTGTTTATAATTTTCCTCCAAACACTCCACCAACACCCCCCACCAACATGGGATGGTGGCTAGCGCTCTTGCTTCACGCACGGAGGGCCCCGGGGTTTACCGGCGGGGGCCGAAACATTTCAAATGTTTCGTTACACCCCACACACACACATACAACAGGCCTAGTGTCTAATCGACAGGGCCCAGGACAAAAAGGAAAAACTAACCCCCCCACCAACACTCCTCCAACAACACACCTAAAACAACACACCTCCACCAAACACCTTTACCAACACTCCTCCAAACCTCCACCACCAACACACCTCCACCATCACCCCCCCACCAACACCCCCCACCCAAAACCAAACCCCCACCAACAACACACCTCCACCTCACCCTCCCCCGGGGTTTACCTGGGGCCTCCTTTGCTTTTCAGGGGGAAGTCATCCAGGGAAAAAGATGTTCATTTACTGGTCAAACTGCTGTGATTTTCCCCTCCACCATCCCCCCCTCCCCCCCCCCAACACCCTCCCCCCCACACTCCTCCACCCAAAACCCTCAAAAAACACACCCCCAACAACACACCTCCAACAACACACCTCCACCAACATCCCCCACCAACACTCCTCCACCAACACCCCCCACAACACTTCCCACCAACATTTCCCCAAAAAACCCCAACACACCTCCACCAACACCCCCCCCTACCAACACTCCCCACCCAACCCCCCTTTCCACCAACATTCCCCAACACCCCCCCCAACAACCCCCAAAAACCCCCTCCCCCAACCCCCCAACCCCCCTCCACCAAATCCTCCAACAACACTTCTCCAACATCCTACACCAACACCTCCATCAACACTTTTCCCCCTTCCCCCACCAACACTGTTCCACCAACATTCCCCAACACACCTCCAACAACACCCCCTTAAAAACACCTCCACCAACATTCCCCCCCTTGGACAAGGAAGGAAAATGAGGGGAAAGTAGATCATTTACAGAAGACAGACTGCCCTGACTGCTAATGAGACCCCATTACCACCCCCCCCCCTCCCCTCTCCCTCCCTCTCCCCAGCTGAATAATGGGGGAGCCCCCCCTCTCTCTTTTTTTTTTTTTTTTTTTAACCTTGGGGGGATTATTGTCTTGTGTTGTGTTTTGGTAATGTGTGTGTGTGTGTGTGTGTGTGTGTGTGTGTGTGTGTGTGTGTGGTGGGGGGGCCGCGGGTTGTATACATACGTACTCACTTGTTTTGTGTTAAGTGTCGAATCGATTCCGGGCTCCGTCGATTTAATTGCTCTTCACCGTCTTTGCGAATCTATTTTCCCGAACCTGATCATACCTTCTTTGACGCTTTTATGAGACTTCCCCTCACCCCTCTTCGTTTTTCCTTTTACCAACACCCTCACACACTGCATGAGTAAGACACATGTCGCCCAGGGGCTTTCCATTTGACTGAAGAAGCCTCCAGTATAAGCCTCCAATATGGCGAAACTTTTTACAGCAAAGACAAAACTGGTGCAAATGTGTTTATTTAATTTACTTGTCAATTTTCCTTAAGACTAAGAAAAAAATTCCAACGTCCCTATTTCTCATCTTTATCTTTGAATAGACATAGGGAAAGATAATCTTCCTTCCCCAAAAACAGCTTCATCCACTCTTCTAGAGTTTTTTTCAATGTCATGATCATTCTCCCTAGTCCCCCCTTTTGCAACGACTGCTACTTTGTGTGTTTTTTGTGTAAGGTTTTTTTCCATTCAAGGAAAATGCAGTCAACCCAACTTTTTTAAGGTTTTTTGAACGAAACTTTTCAAGGGAAGTTATTTATGAAAAATTTTTTCCTTTAAGAAGGTTAATGATGCAAGACTTTTCAAGAAAGGGTTTAAAGATGCAAGACTTCCCTCAAGAAGGTTAATGACCAAGACTTCCCTTCAAAAAGGGTTTAAAGATGCAAGACTTCCCTTCAAAAGGGTTTAAAGATGCAAAACTTCCCTTCAAGAAGGTTAATGAGAAGACTTTCCCCAAAAAGGTTAATGACGCAAACCCCCTTTAAGAAGGTTAAAGACCCGACTTTTCAAAAAGGTTAATGACGCAAGACTTCCCCTTTGAAGGTTTGACGAAGCTTCCCATCAAATTTGACGCAAGACTTTTCAAAAAGGTTTAAAGTGCAAGACTTCCCCTTCAAGAAGGTTAAAGACGCAGACACCCCTTTAAGAAGGTTAATATCAAACTTCCCCCTTTAAGAAAGGGTTTAAAGACGCAAGACTTCCCCCTTTAAGAAGGTTCGGAAGAGGACTTTCTTTTGTCAGCTGTTACCGTGAGGTGCGCATTGCGCTCAGATGTTTAACCGGTCTTGCCCTTAATTATCATCTCTACCCATTGCATGGTTTGTAGATAACATATCACTCGGCTGCGGTTTGTGCGACGTGTTCCTCTGGGAAATCTTTGTATTATGTTTCCCCTTTTTGACACCCTCCACCCACACCCCCACCTGACACTCCTCCACCAACACACCAAAATCCCACCAACACAACCCCCCCCTTCTCCACCAACACAGCACCACACCAACACTCATTGTAATTTGCTTTCATATTTGTATCTTTTATTCAGTGTCCCGACTTCTTCCTTCACCCCGTATCTTGACTTCACTTACGAGGTTGAATGCCACTGCCCGACCACCAGTCTGTCTTGTCTCCCCCGGAGTGTTCTCTTTTAAGAACCAAAACACAAAACCCTGACTGGAACAATACCAAAACCGCTCACGGGGGACAGAAAAAAAATTTAATTTTTGGGGATTAACCATTTACAAGTCACTTGTGAATGGGTTTAAGTTTTTTGAAATCGTCATAAATATTCTCTCTCCATGTGTGGGTTATTTGTAAATCTTCTTATTGCCATAGTTGCCACAAACATTTTAAAGTCTGCAGCGATGCAGACGGTACAATGTTTGAACAATGCGATGTTAATGAAAACGAGATATGAGGCGAGTTGTCAGGGTGGAGAAATATTTTTTTCTATCTTGGAGTTGTCGAGCTTGAGGAAAAAGGAGGAAGGGGAAAACCCAAATGCTGTGTCTCGGGAAGCTTGATCCGGGCCCTTGACCAAAAAAGCAAAAGGGGTCAAGTTTGTCAGGGGCCAGGAGCCATGATTCGACCCCTGCAAAGACAACTAGATGAGCACACACACACACACTCACCCAATATGTAAACCCTTGCATTCGAATTAAATCTTTTAGAACTTTTCTTTTTATATCTTCAATTTTGAGTTCCCGGGCTGGCTCGACTATGGCGCAAGTTTTATTATCCGGGCTCGACTCGGCTTGGGGTCCAAGTCTTTCCAAGATTTTTTTTCCCCAAAATTGTGAAAATCTGGGTTTAAAATTTATGCTAATTGGGTCTGCCCAGCTGATGTGCAGGGGGGTCCCCGTGTGGGCCAGGGTCCACTTAGGGGTAACTTCATAATCTATGGTTTGGTAAAGATCTCTTGAAAAGTAAATTTTTCCCCCTGTCTAATGGCAAGACTTAGACACAAATATATTACGAAGAATTCTCATGCATATGAGACCTTCATTATTCAGCAGAAACTCGCACTTAGTTGTGTCTTGACAATGGATCGGGACCGACCCAAACCTCGCCATAACCTTCCTCTCCAAAGTGCGAAGTTTCGGTCAACTGTTTCAGCCACAGTATTGTGATTTGTTATTCTTTAGAGACCTTTATTGATACATGATGATCCGTTCTAAACACAGCTTTATATTTTGCTCGAAATAAAGCTTCATCTTCAGCTTTATTATAAGGATCTAAGTAAATCTTTATTGACAAGCTCCACCTGGAACGACACAAAAAGCTCAACCAAAGAATGAAACATCGACTATGTACAATGTACATTGCTTTATTTTATCATTTTTTTCTCCAGGGTTGTCTCTTACTAATGTAGGAGTGACTAAAGACGAAACACATTCACCATCATTCATTCAATTACTGTCTTGCCAGAACTGTGCTGACATCACAGTTCAAGAGAAGAAGAAATGCATTAGAAAATAAGTAAATGTTTAAGGGGTAAATATGAAGTGGTAAGTGAATGGACCAAGTGCCAGGACAACCAAGTTGTGATGGCTAGCAGAAATGCAGGACCCTAGCAGCAACAGCCAGATTGACCAGGCAAACTAACACAGCCTGAGATGTAACACTATATGACTGAGTGGGGACAGTATGTGATACTGCCTGAGGTGTAACAGTGTGTGATATTGCCTGAGGTGTAACAGTGTGTGACTGAGGTGCCACACTGCCTGAGGTGTAACAGTGTGTGACTGAGGTGCAACACTGCCTGACGTGTAACAGTGTGCGACTGATGTGTAAAAGACGTGATTGAGGTTAATAGTGTGTGACTGAGTTGTAACAGTGTGTGAGTGAGGTGTAACAGTGTGTGACTGAGGTGTAACAGTGGAGTGAGGTGTAACAGTGTGAGATGAGGTGTAACAGTGTGGAGTGAGGTGTAACAGTGTGGGAGTGAGGTGTAACAGTGTGTGAGTGAGGTGTAACTGTGTGTGAGTGAGGTGTAACAGTGTGTGAGTGAGGTGTAACAGTGTGTGAGTGAGGTGAAACAGTGTGAGTGAGGTGTAACAGTGGGGAGTGAGGTGTAACAGTGTGTAGTGAGGTGTAACAGTGTGTGAGTGAGGTGTAACAGTGTGAGAGTGAGGTATAACAGTGTGTGAGTGAGGTGTAACAGTGTGTGAGTGAGTTGTAACAGTGTGTGAGTGAGGTGTAACAGTGTGTGAGTGAGGTGTAACAGTGTATGAGTGAGGTGTAACAGTGTGTGAGTGAGGTATAACAGTGTGAGTGAGGTGTAACAGTGTATGAGTGAGGTGTAACAGTGTGTGAGTGAGGTGTAACAGTGGGGAGTGAGGTATAACAGTGTGTGAGTGGGGTGTAACAGTGTGTGAGTGAGGTATAACAGTGTGTGAGTGAGGTGTAACAGTGTGTGAGTGAGGTGTAACAGTGTGTGAGTGAGGTGTAACAGTGTGTGAGTGAGGTGTAACAGTGTGTGAGTGAGGTATAACAGTGTGTGAGTGAGGTGTAACAGTGTGTGAGTGAGGTATAACAGTGTGTGAGTGAGGTGTAACAGTGTATGAGTGAGGTATAACAGTGTGAGAGTGGGGTGAACAGTGTGAGTGAGGTATAACAGTGTGAGTGGGGTGTAACAGTGGGGAGTGAGGTGTAACAGTGTGTAGTGGGTTTTAACAGTGTGTGAGTGGGGGAACAGTGTGTGAGTGAGGTGTAACAGTGTGTGAGTGAGGTAAAATGTGTGAGGGGTATAACAGTGTGTGAGTGAGTTGAAACAGTATGTGAGTGGGGTAAAACGGGGTTTAATTATTATCAGGAAGATCAGTGATGATAAAGAGAGAGCTGGCTGTTTCCCCACCTGCGCTTCCATTGGGAGCTGAGCCCGTTATCTTCCCGAGGTGAGGCAGTTACGCTGTGTTGGGCCGGCAGGAGACGAGAGTTAGAGGCCATGTTTTTGTTTTTGGGGATGCTCTAAACCCAAAGGAGTATTCAGCCCCTGGAGACCGGGAGGTAACCGGGGAGGGTTGAATCAATTTCCTGTATCAAGACCCTTCACACATCAAGAGCAGAAAATGGATTTTAACTGGTAAACATGTCACAGAGGAAGGCGTGCACCCCCCCCCCTCTCCGGCGGGGCTGTAATTTGACCTTTTTTTATCACATTCCCCGCTTCTACCAGCGGGCCCGTATCTTCGGGACTTTTTTACAGGAAATGGGTCGCTGTAGGTCAGACCCTGATTGCCCACAGCCTACCGTGTCCAGACGGATTTAAAACCCTGCTTTGGGCTAACATCACGTCACCCCCTCCCGGGAACCACCCACTACTTCAAAATGATGAGCGATTTTAGGGCCCCCCCCATGGAGGGTACACACCTGGGCTGAAGTTTCAGGTGACTGCTGGTCTTGTGCTTGGTGTAAACACTCTGAACCCCTGGTTTACAGCCTTTAATAATAAAATAGTAGTAGTACCAATAATAATAATAATAATAACTAATAATAATAGTAACAACAAAAAAAAACCCAAAAACAACAACAATATTAGCATTAATAATACAAAATAATAATAATAATCTTAATAATTAGTGGTGAATATCATACAAAATTTAAAGGGTTTTATTCCATTCTCCCCCCCTCCCTCCCCCTCTCCTCTCTCTCTCTCTCTCTCTCACTGGCAAAATTAGGTCACGGCAAAAGAACATAGACTAAAGGTTAGATAAACAGTGCGACAAATGAAAACAGAAAAATCGAATTAACAATTTAGAGAACGTGTTTAAGAAGAGAACTATATATATATATATAAAAAGCGTGCAGTTGACGCAACGCTGCGACGCTTGTTGCTGGCATTGCATGCAAGAACCTTGCAAACTTATTGTAGCTCTACGGCCAAGTGATTTTGTGTGAGTGTGTGTGTGTGTACTCACCTAATTGTACTCGCTTAATTGTGGTTGCAGGGGTCGATTCATAGCTCCTGGCCCCGCCTCTTCACTGGTTGCTACTAGGTCTACTCTCCCCCTGCTTCATGAACTTTATCATACCTCTTCTTAAAGCTATGTATGGATCATGTCTCCACAACCTCACTTTCCAGACTATTCCATTTCCTGATAACTCTATGAATGAAGAAATACTTCCTAACATCCCTGTGACTCATCTGAGTCTTTATCTTCCAGTTGTGACCCCTTGTTGCTGTGTTCCATCTCTGTAACATCCTGTCCCTATCCACCATGTCAATTCCTCTCAGTATTTTATATGTCATTATCATCTCCCCCACCCCTATCCCTTCTGTCCTCCAGTGTCGTCAGGTTGATTTCCCTTAACCTATCCTCATATGTGTGTGTATGTGTGTGTGTGTGTACCCACGCCAAACCTTCCAGTGTTTTAGCCTCAAGCACATAACAGACGCCTCGTTCATCCTAGAATTAGAAGGACTGCTCCCTCCCCCTCACTCATTTTTTCCCCAGTTGAATGAAGGACGCGCGCGTCGGTCTTGTGGACAGAGGCAGACAGATTGAAGAAACGGATAGACAGAGACTGCTGATAGATGAATGGATAAGAAGGGAGATAGAGAAAACTGGAGGCATGTGTGAGTGAGATGGACGTGTAGATAGACAGAGAGAAAGAGCCTATCTTAGTTGATGATTTATGTGTTGTCTCAATTTGGTGGTATTTGTTTACGTTTCCCAGACAGAGTAATTCCTCCTTCACAGGGACCACTTCCTCCTTCCTGCCTCCGTCCCTACCCCTCTCCCTCCCGCTCACTCCTTCCTCCTCTTCTTCCTCCCAACCTCTTCACCTCGTCGTCGTTCATGAGTAGCTGATCCGGATTGGCGGGCGGTTTTTGAGGTGGGATGAAGACGGACGCGAGAGACTGAGTCAACAGTAGTGAATACGGCACTTGGGAGGTGGGGAAGGGGGGGTGGATCTGCAACGTTACAGGCGAAATCAATGTTGCAAGCTCGGGATGGAGAGGGAGGGGAGAGAGAGGGGGAGGGGAGAGAGAGGGGGAGGGGAGAGAGGAGTAGCAAGGATGAGGATTTTATCGTCGGGTTCTGGAGAGGTGAATCCGGATTTCTTTGTTTTAGAGAAAGATAACAAAGGGAGAAGTGAAAAGTCTGATAAATACGGAAATAAAAATAATGACTGAGAGAGAGAGAGAATAACTAAAAACACGTCAGATTGGAAAGGAGAAGAGTAGAAAGACGAGAAGTAGAAGGAAGATAAGCGTAGACAGAAGTACAGTCTAACTTTGGAGTTGTCTTAACCAACTGTCTCCCCGCGGCTCCGTCTCGACCTGGTCGCTTAAACTGGGAAAAAACACTACCAACATTACAAGAATAACAACTATTACCAACATTACAAGTGGACTATTACTAACATCACAGGAGTACCAATTATTATCAACATTACAAGAGTACAAACTATTACCACTATTACAGGAGTACCAACTATTAAGAAATTCACAAAAAAAGTTAAGAAAAAGCATAGTGAACGTAATTGTATGATGGTGGATTTACCTGTCATCATATGTGTCCACGAGACAGTAAGATTTACCTGTCATCTTATGTTTCCACGAGACAGAAAGATTTACCTGTCATCTTATGTGTCCACGAGACAGAAAGATTTTCCTGTCATCTTATGTTTCCACGAGACAAAGATTTACCTGTCATCTTATGTGTCCACGAGACAGAAAGATTTTCCTGTCATCTTATGTGTCCACGAGACAGAAAGATTTTCCTGTCATCTTATGTTTCCACGAGACAGAAAGATTTACCTGTCATCTTATGTGTCCACGAGACAGAAAGATTTACCTGTCATCTTATGTGTCCACGAGACAGAAAGATTTTCCTGTCATCTTATGTGTCCACGAGACAGAAAGATTTTCCTGTCATCTTACGTATTTCTGAAAAATAAATTTGCCTAACATCTTACGTGTTCACCAGACGGAAAGAAAATAACTGAATAATGATCACTGGAGTTGTGAACGTTCAAATGTTGATCAGTCTAGTGGTGAATGTTCAAATTTTGATCACTGGGGTTGTGAGAGTTGAACGCTGTTTAAATTTAGGCCCTACTGTATTTTGAGACAACCTCCACATACTAATATAAATTACTGAAACTTGGCTTATGGATACCGTAGAATTATGCATATGTACATAACTCGATGGTATCTATAAGCCAGGTTTCAGTAATTTTATTAGGATGTGTATCTGCGTGTGTTCTCACTTATATGTGGTTGCAGGGGTCGATTCACAGCTCATGTGTGTGTGTGTGTGTGCGTGTTAGTTAGTTACCATTTTGTCCTAGGCACATGTCGATTAGACACTAGGCCTGTTGTATGTATGTGTGTGTGTGTGTGTAACGAAACACTTGAAATGTTTCGGCCCCGCCGGGAATTGAACCGGGCCCTCCGTGCGTGAAGCAAGAGCGCTAGCCACCATGCCATCGGGGCGTGTAACGTGTGTGTGTGTGTGTGTGTGTGTGTGCGCGAGCGCCCGTGTGTGTGTGTGTGTGTGTGTACTCACCTAGTTGTACTCATCTAGTTGTGGTTGCAGGGGTCGAATCATAGCTCCTGGCCCGCCTCTTCACTGGCCGCTACTGGGTCACTCCCTGCGCCATGAGCTTTATCATACCTCTTCTTAAAGCTATGAATGGAACTTGCCTCCACTACATCGCTTCCCAAACTATTCCACTTCCCGACCACTCTGTGACTGAAGAAATACTTCCTAACATCCCTGTGATTCATCTGAGTCTTCAACTTCCAACTGTGTCCCCTTGTTGCTGTGTCCCATCTCTGGAACATTCTGTCTCTGTCCACCTTGTCAATTCCTCTCAGTATTTTATATGTCGTTATCATGTCCCCCCTATCTCTCCTGTCCTTCAGTGTCATCAGGTCGATTTCCCTTAACCTCTCCTCGTAGGACATACCCCTTAGCTCCGGGACTAGTCTTGTTACAAACCTTTGCACTTTCTCTAGTTTCTTCACATGCTTGGCTAGGTGTGGGTTCCAAACTGGTATTGCATACTCCAGTATGGGCCTAACGTACACAGTGTACAGGATCCTGAACGATTATTTATTAAGATGCCAGAATGCTGTTCTTAGGTTTGCTAGGCGCCCGTATGCTGCAGCCGTTATTTGGTTGATGTGCGCCTCAGGAGATGTGCCTGGTGTTATACTCACCCCAAGATCTTTTTCCTTGAGTGAGGTTTGTAGTCTCTGTCCCCCTAGACTGTACTCCGTCTGCGGTCTTCTTTGCCCTTCCCCAATCTTCATGACTTTGCACTTGGTGAGGTTGAACTCCAGGAGCCAATTGCTGGACCAGGCTTGCAGCCTGCCCTTTGTAGTTCTGCCTAGTCCTCTTTCGATTGTATTCTTTTCATCAACTTCACATCATCTGCAAACAGGGACACTTCGGAGTCTATTCCTTCGGTCATGTCGTTCACAAATACCATAAACAGCACCTCGCCACGTACTATGATTCGCTGCTGTCTTCCTGACAGGTATTCCCTGATTCACTGGAGTACCTTTCCTGTTATCCCTGCCTGGTCCTCCAGCTTTTGCACTAATCTCCTGAGTGGAACTGTGTCAAATGTCCTCTTACAGTCCAAGAAAATGCAATCTACCCACCTCTCTCTCTCTTGTCTTACTGCTCTCACCCTGTCATAGAACTCCAGTAGGTTTGTGACACAGGATTTCCCGTCCCTGAAACCGTGTTGGCCGTCGTTGATAAGCTCGTTCCTTTCTAGGTGTTCCACCACTCTTCTGATAATCTTCTCCATGACCTTGCATACTATACATGTCAGTGGCACTGGTCTGTAGTTAAGTGCTTCATGTCTGTCTCCTTTTTTAAAAATTGGTATTACATTTTGTCTTCCATACCTCAGGTAATCTCCCTATTTCGACAGATGTGTTGAATATTTTTTGTTAGGAGTACACATAGCGCCTCTGCTCCCTCTCTCAGGACCCATGGAGAGATGTTGTCCAGCCCCATCGCCTTTGAGGTATCTAGCTCACTCAGCAGCCTCTTCACTTTTTCCTCGGTTGCATGTATTGTGTCCAGCACTTGGTGGTGTACCCTACCTCTCCGTCTTTCTGGAGTCCCTTCTGTCTCCTCTGTGAACACTTCTTTGAATCTCATGTTGGGTTTCTAACATACTTTGCGGTAGTTTCTTGTGATCTCTCCTCCTTCCTTCCTTAACCTGATCACCTGGTCCTTGACAGTTGTGTTCCTCCTGATGTGGCTGTACAACAGCTGTGGGTCGGATTTGGCTTTCGCTGCTATGTCATTTTCATATTGTCGTTGGGCCTCCCTTCTTACCTGTGCATATTCATTTCTGGCTCTATGACTGCTCTCCTTATTCTCCTGGGTCATTTGCCTTCCATACTTCTTCCATTCCTTAGCACCCTTGGTTTTGGCCTCCCTGCACCTTTGGGTGAACCACGGGCTCATCCTGGCTTTTTCATTATTTCTGTTACCCTTGGGTACAAACCTCTCCTCAGCTTCCTTGCATATTGTTGTCACATATTCCATCATCTCGTTTGCTGACTTCCCTGCCAGTTCTCTGTCCCACTGAACCCCGTTGAGGAAGTTCTTCATTCCCATATAGTCCCCTTTCTTGTAGTTTGGCTTCATTCGTCCAGCCCTTCCTACTTCCCCCTCCACTTGTAACTCTACTGTGTATTCGAAGCTTAAAACCACATGATCACTGGCCCCAAGGGGTCTTTTATATGTGATGTCCTCAATATCTGCACTACTCAAGGTGAATACTAGGTCCAGTCTCGCTGGTTCATCCTCTCCTCTTTGGTAGTGTCCCTTACTTGTTGGTACATGAAGTTTTCCAGTACCACCTCCATCAACTTAGCCCTCCACGTTTCTTGGCCCTCATGTGGTTCCAAGTTCTCCCAGTCGATTTCCTTGTGGTTGAAGTCACCCATGATTAGTAGCTTCGCCTTGCTCGCATGAGCCCTTCTGGCCACTTCAGCCAGTGTTTCAACCATCGCTCTATTACTCTCATCATACTCTTGCCTAGGCCTCCTGCTGTTATGTGGTGGGTTATACATCACTGCAATTACCACCTTGGCCCTCCTTACTGAAGCGTTTCTACTATGTAATCTCTTGCTTCTCCTCTGTCTCCTCTCTCCAGCTCATCAAAATCCCATCGGTTTTTGAGCAGCAGTGCCACTCCTCCACCCCTCTGTCCCTCTGTCTTTCCTCAGGATCTGATATCTCATTGGAAAGACGGCATCTGTTATCATACCTGTGAGCTTGGTTTCTGTGTGTGTTTGTGTGTGTGTGTGTGTGTGTGTGTGTGTGTGTGTGTGTGTGTGTGTGTGTGTGTGTGTGTGTGTGTGTGTGTGTGTCTTAAATAATAAAATCACAAAATTTTTAAAATGTCCAATAGTTGCAGCACTTACTAATTCCCTTTTTAATCCATTCCACTGGTCAATCACTCTATTTGAAACAAAAATTTTACTACCCTGTGGTCTCTTGTTAGCCCTATTGCAGGTACTAAAAATCTATATCTACTCTTTCAAGTCCTTTCAAAGCTTGGTTATTATGTCTCCTCTTTTCCTTGTATCAACTATTATGGGCATCTTTGAAGTGTTCATCATTTGATCATAGTTCATATTGTTCAATTCTGCAAGAGTTGAACAATATGTAGCTCTCCTGTGAGCATTTTCTAGCTTATCTATGGGTTTCTCAAGTGTGGGCACCACACAACCACTGCATATTCCAATTTTGACGTAATGTAAGTTATGAATTTCTTAACATTTCACCATAGATATATTTGAAAGCTTTTTAAAGTGTGTCAGTGTAGCATTTGAGTTTCTCACAGTTTCATTTACATGATCTTCTGGTGACAATATTTTTTTTTAAAATAAGAACGCCTAGATCCCTTGATTTTTACAATATTTTGTCACACAGTCAATATTCTCCATCCATGTGGCTTGATTTCTCTTTCTCCCATTACTAATAGCATTTACCGACAATAACTTTCATTATTCATCTATCACTCCATGTGCTCAATGCATCAAGATCCTCTTGTAAAGCTTTTAAGTCATTTTCGTTATTAATTTTACATAATATTTTGGATCTGTCAACATATTTATTTATTTTTTATTCCTTTTGATAAATCATTTATATAAATTAGAATCATTATTGAAGCAAGTACAGAACCTTGTATCACTCCACTTGTCACATCCATCATCCACATATTCTTCTTCTAATAACTAACAATTCCTGTACCTCCTCTTTAGTTATTCCAATATCGTCTAGTTCGTCTGTCTGTCTGCAGTTAAAATCTGCATGAAAAATATTGTCTTTTGATAATGCCGCCTCAAACTTTCTATTTTATCAATCACGTTTCCTCTTCTTCCTCACTCACTTTCCCGTCATCGTTTTTTTCTTGTGTATTTTCTCCTTAACATTTAGTTTACTTTTTACAAACTTAAATAAAAGTTTTGATTCTCCCTTTCTCTTGTTTATTATTTCATTTTCAAAATTTCTTTCTACCTCTCTCCGTATATTAATATAATCATTTCTAGCCCCTTTGAATCACTGATAAATTTCTTGACTGGTTCGCTTCCTGTATTGATTCCAAAATAATTTTATATAACTCTCCAACACTTTTCGTGAAAGCAATTTTTATTATTCCTTTCTATATTTCTATTTTGAAAAAAAAACTGTTTAATTCCATTTTCGTATTGACAACAGAACTCTTTGTTCAAAATATTTATATCTGTCCCTTGTAGTTTATTGTTCAATTTAATCTCTCTCAAATACTGCTTTAGGCATTGTAATTCTGTTTCCTATAATCTTACTTGTTTATGAATGTCCTTTTTCCTCTCCTAAGTCATTTTCCACTACATATCTTATTTCCAGTAGAAAATAATTACTTTTTCCAAGTGGGTTTAAGTAAGTTATGTTGAAAAGTGACTCCGCTGTTTGAATAAACACAATATTTAATATTGACAGTGTGTTGCTGCCTCTCATTGACAGTGTGTTGCTGCCTCTCATTGACAGTGTGTTGCTGCCTCTCATTGACAGTGTGTTGCTGCCTCTCATTGACAGTGTGTTGCTGCCTCTCATTGACAGTGTGTTGCTGCCTCTCATTGATACTGTGTTGCTGCCTCTCATTGACAGTGTGTTGCTGCCTCTCATTGATACTGTGTTGCTGCCTCTCTTTGACAGTGTGTTGCTGCCTCTCATTGATACTGTGTTGCTGCCTCTCATTGATACTGTGTTGCTGCCTCTCGTTCTTGTTGCTTTATTTATATGCTGAGGAAATCTATTAACCATTTATTTAGAGTTGCAGCCTCAAAGGCTCCCAAATTTATTCCTTTATAAGTAAAATCTCTAAGTACAGTAACTTATCAAGGTCACTTTTCATCAATACATCCCTTATATATTACTCAATCCTTATTTATCCCATCGAACTCTTTTTCTGTTTCCCAAGTATTATTAAGTGGTGGGTTATATACACTTACTATAAAGAGTGTATCATCTTCATTTTGTGCTCTTATCCCTAAAATTTCAACGCTTTTAGAAATTAGGACTTCAATTTCCATAACTTGAAGATATTGTTTTAACCACTATTGTCAGTACTCCTTTCTTCACTACTCTGTCTCTTTTCCACACTGAGTAAAGTACAGTGGACCCTCGGTTTTCGTTCACCTCAAACTCGAACAATTATGTAAGTGTATTTTCGTAAGTGCTTTTGTAAGTGTAATTTTGGGGGTCTGAAAGGACTAATCTAATTTACATTTGTCCTTATGGGAACAAATTCGTTCGGTAACAGCACTCAAACAGCATTCTGGAAATAATTTTCAACGAAAACCGAGGGTCCACTGTATGTCAAATGAGACCTCATTTATAATATACTTTCTCAGTTTGGTGTCAGACACGTTAAATCAGGTTTCTTTTCAATTATAATATCTCTAAGTTCCATATATTCTAGGCTGGAATATTGCTGCACACTAACGGCCCCTTTCAAGCCAGGCAAAATTGCAGACCTGGAGAATGTACAGAAAAATTTCACGGCCCGCATAAGTACATAATAAAGCAACTAAATTACTGGGAACGGTTGAAGTCCCTTGATTTGTATTCCCTGGAGTGCAGGCGACAAATACATGACCAGCCGGGCTGTGGTTCGTACGTCAGTTTGCATGCGGCCAGTAGCAATAGCCTGGGTTATCAGGCAGTGTGACTTTGTAAACGGTCCAAGTCGGACCGAAACGTCGTCGTGAGCTCCTCTCACCTATGTGCGGGTTATATGTGTATTGATCCAGTCACTGACCCACCGGAAGGGGCCTGGTCACAGACAGGGCCGCAGGGTAACAGAGTAACATGGCCGCAGGGTAACAGAGTAACATGGCCGCAGGGTAACAGAGTAACATGGCCGCAGGGTAACAGAGTAACAGGGCCGCAGGGCCATGTTACTCTGTAAAATGATCCTCATTTAATCTTTTATCACCCTATCTTCCTTTGAATGATCATATCTAAATATATATGTCCTGCCGAATAGGTAAAACTTGCGATTTTGGTTTAAATAGCAACGCTCTTCTTGCCGAATAAGGCGAGGGGAAAATTGTATATGCAATAATTTGCAAAATCATTCTGAACCTAACGAAAAATATATTTTTCATTGTGTTTGTTTATTATTAAATTATTGTAAACCTATCTAAAATATATTTAGTTGTGTTAGCTAAATTAAATTGCACTTGTTATAATAAGGTTAGGTAAGTTTTCAAAGTTTCTCTTGGTACAAAATTATTAATTTTTTTTTTAACATAAATGAAATAAATATATCTTTAAACGTATAAGAATTTTTTTAGAGATGACTTCATTTTAAATGAGTTCTTGCTAATTGACCAGTTTTACCTATTCGGCACGATATATATATATATATATATATATATATATATATATATATATATATATATATATATATATATATATATATGTCGTGCCGATTAGGTAAACTGGTCAATTAACAAGAACTCATCTAAATAAGTCCTTTCTAAAAATTTCTCTTATACGTTTAAATATATATTTTTTTTATTTATGTTAATGTAAGAAAATATAATTTTGTACCAAAAGAAACTTGAAAACCTACCTAACCTTATTACAACAAGCGCAATTTAATTTACCTAACCCAACTAAATATATTTTAGATACGTTAACATTAATTTAATAATAAACAAACACAATGAAATATATTTTTCGTTATGTTCAGAATGATTTTTGGGGAAATTATTGCATACATAAATTTTCACTTGTCTTATATGGCAAGAAGGCGTTGCTATTTAAGCCAAAATCGCAAGTTTTCCTAATCGGCACGACATATATATTTTTATATTAACACATCGGCCGATTCCCACCAAGGCAGGGTGGCCGAAAAAAAAAACTTTCATCATCATTCACTCCATCCTGTCTTGCCAGAAGGGTGCTTTACACTACAGTTATAAAACTGCAACATTAACACCCCTCCTTCAGAGTGCCGGCACTGTACTTCCCATCTCCAGAACTCAAGTCCGGCCTGCCGGTTTCCTGAATCCCTTCATAAATGTTACTTTGCTCACACTCCAACAGCACGTCAAGTATTAAAAACCATATGCCTCCATTCACTCCTATCAAATACGCTCACACATGCTTGCTGGAAGTCCAAGCCCCTCGCACACAAAACTTCCTTTACCCCTCCCTCCAACCTTTCCTAGGCCGACCCCTACCCCGCCTTCCCTCCACTACAGATTTATACACTCTCGAAGTCACTCTGTCTCGTTCCATTCTCTCTACATGTCCAAACCACCTCAACAACCCTCCTCAGCTCTCTGGACAATCGTTTTGGTAATCCCGCACCTCCTCCTAATTTCCAAACTCCGAATTCTCTGCATTATATTCACACCACACATTGACCTCAGACATGACATCTCCACTGCCTCCAGCCTTCTCCTCGTTGCAACATTCATCACCCATGCTTCACACCCATATAAGAGCGTTGGTATAACTATACTCTCATACATTCCCTCTTTACTTCCATGGACAAGGTTCTTTGTCTCCACAGACTCAAGTGCTCCACTCCCCCTTTTTCCTCATCAATTCTATGATTCACCTCATCCTTCATAGACCCATCCGCCGACATGTCCACTCCCAAATATCTGAATACATTCACCTCCTCCATACTCTCTCCTCCAATCTGATATCTAATCTTTCGTCACCTATTCTTTTGTTATCCTCATCACCTTACTCTTTCCTATATTCACTTTCAATTTTCTTCTTTACACACCCTACCAAATTCATCCACCAACCTCTGCAGCTTCTCTTCAGAATCTCCCAAAAGCACAGTGTCATCAGCAAAAGCAACTGTGACAACTCCCACTTTGTATTTGCTTCTTTATCTTTTAGCCCAACACCTCTTGCCAAGACCCTCGCATTCACTTCTCTTACAACCCCATCTATAAATATATTGAACAACCACGGTGACATCACACATCCTTGTCTAAGGCCCACTTTTACTGGGAAATAGTCCCTTCCCTCCTACACACTCTAACCTGAGCCTCACTATCCTCATAAAAACTCTTCACTGCTTTCAGTAACCTTCCTCCTATTCCATACACCTGCAACATCTGCCACATTGCCCCTATCTACCCTATCATACGCCTTTTCCAAATCCATAAATGCCACAAAACATCTTTACCCTTATCCAAATACTGTTCACCTATATGTTTCACTGTAAACACTTGGTCTACCACCCCCTACCTTTCCTAAAGCCCCCTTGTTCATCTGCTATCCTGCTTTCTGTTTTACTCTTAATTCTTTCAATAATAACTCTACCATACACTTTACCAGGTACACTCAACAGACTTATTCCCTATAATTTTTGCACTCTCTTTGTCCCCTTTGCCTTTATACAAAGGAACAATACAGCTCTCTGCCAATCCCTAGGTACCTTACCCTCTTCCATACATTTATTAAATAATAGCACCAACCACTCCAAAATTATATCCCCACCTGCTTTTAACATTTCTATCTTTATCCCATCAATCCCAGCTGCCTTACCCCCTTTCATTCTACCCACTGCCTCACGAACTTCCCTACACCCACAACTGGCTCTTCCACACTCCTACAAGATGTTATTCCTCCTTGCCCTACACACGAAATCACAGCTTCCTGTCTTCATCAACATTTAATAAATCCTCAAAATATTCTCTCCATCTTCCTGATACCTCTAACTCTCCATTTAATAACTCTCCTCTCCTATTTTTAACTGTCAAATCCATTTGTTCTCTAGGCTTCCTCAACTTATTAATCTCATTCCAAAACTTTTTCTTATTTTCAACAAAATTTGCTGATAACATCTCACCCACTCTCTCATCTGCTCTCTTTTACATTGCTTCACCACTCTTTAACTCTCTTTTTCCTCCATATACTCTTCCCTCCTTGCATCACTTCTACTTTGTAAAACCTCTCATATGCTAACTTTTCTCCCTTACTACTCTCTTTACATCATCATTCCACCAATCGCTCCTCTTCCCTCCCGCACCCACTCGCCTGTAACCACAAACTTCTGCTGAACACTCTAACACTACATTTTTAAATCTACCCCATACATTTTCGACCCCATTGCCTACACCTCACTAGCCCATCTATCCTCCAATAGCTGTTTATATCTTACCCTAACTGCCTCCTCTTTTAGTTTATAAACCTTCACCTCTTTTTACTTACTGATTCTATTTTCCTTGTATCCCATCTACCTTTACTCCCACTGTAGCTATAACTAAAAAGTGATCTGATATATCTGTAGCCCCTCTATAAACATGTACATCCTGAAGTCTACTCAACAGTCTTTTATCTACCAATACATAGTCCAACAAACTACTGTCATTACGCCCTACATCATATCTTGTATACTTATTTATCCTCTTTTTCTTAAAATATGTATTACCTATAACTAAACCCCTTTCTATACAAAGTTCAATCAAAGGGCTCCCATTATCATTTACACCTGGCACCCCAAACTTACCTACTACACCCTCTCTGCATGTTTCTCCCACTTTAGCATTTAGGTCCCTACCACAATTACTCTCCATTTGGTTCAAAAGTTCCTATACATTCGCTTAACATCTCCCAAAATCTCTCTCTCCTCTACACTCCTCTCTTCTCCAGGTGCATACACGCTTATTATGACCCACTTTTCGCATCCGACCCTTATTTTAATCCACATAATCCTTGAATTTACACATTTATATTCCCTCTTTTCCTTCCATAACTGATCCTTCAACATTATTGCTACCCTTCCTTAGCTCTAACTCTCTCAGATACTCCTGACTTAATCCCATTTATTTCTCCCCACTGAAACTCGCCTACCCCTTCAGCTTTGTTTCGCTTAGGCCAGGACATCCAACTTCTTTTCATTCATAACATCGGCAATCATCTCTTTCTTATCATCCGCACTACACCCACGCACATTCAGACAAC
>WNWK01021340.1:0-34229 GCA_009830355.1 Cherax destructor | reverse complement strand
CCTGGATAACTGATAAGGGTGTTGTTATGTTGTTAACTTTTGTTCTATACTGATTATTTTGTTATATAAGCTTTGTTTCAGACCATGGCATGGCACTGTTATGTATAATATATTTGTATATATACGTCTTTCCAAATAAAATTAAAAAAAAAAAAAAAAATATTTAAGTGACTGATTGAAGAAAGTGGGTATAGGGTACACAAATTTAATTAATTGTGTGGTGGATTGTAATTAGTCCAATTAATTGCTAGCACATGTGTGGCTACGATTTATGCAAGAGTAAGGTGTGAGAATCACCTTTATAAAGGATTTACTTAATTTGTACCATCAGTGGTTATTAATTCTATAACCATGACAGAAGATGATAGAGTTGCTGTGAATGGTAAACCCATAGACATTAAAGCAAAGAAAGGATCATTAGAAGCTCGCAAGGGTCATGTGACAAAATCACACATGAAGTGTTTGGATTTAATGAGCCAGGAAAAGGTGAGTGCTGGTGACTTGAAAGTGAGTCTAGATGTTCTAGAACGTAGGTACGAGTCGCAAGTAAATAAGTAAGTTTATTCAGGTATACACAAATACATTTACATAGATTATCATACATAGCAGCATATGTGTAGAGAACCATCCAGGATAACCCAAAAAGTCAGAGTGACTTATTTCCATTTTGGTCCTTTTTATACCTTAAAATTATACATTGTAGGATATATATGTTATTATATTATAAAGGATATATGTATACTAGTAATAAGGTAAAAAGAGTTATTTACATATACATGTGTGTTAGCTTAAAAAATAAAAAAATCATTCTCCTCCCTTTCTGTCGCTACATTCATTAGGTGGAGGGTCGATCACCATGCCCAGCCCTTCTAGGGCAGGGTAGGTGCCAAGGCTGGAGCTTGCTACCATCTGCGGCTCGCAAGCCTGTCCTTCCCGTCAGCCTCTTTGAGGCGGGGAAGGTGGCAGACCAGAGGGGCCTAGCATCTATCTACCTCCATGCCTCGTGCTGGTGGGGAATGTGGCTAGGCATGGGGCCAATTGGTCCCACCGTTGAGGGGTACCCCCTCCCATGGGGAACATAGGGCTCTGATAGTCCCACGCCAGGAAGCCGGAGCCGGGTCGCCATCTGGTAAAGATCCGGGCCTGGAGAATTCCCGGTGAATCAACACCTCCTTCACCATTCATTAGGTACCTTTTGGTTCTCTTCTTGAACTGGCTCATGCTATGACTGGTTTTGACATGTGCATTCTTTTTTTGCTGTACAATAAAAGGTGTTTGAAGCCTGGCCACTGACTGTGGGAACTACAAAGTTGTGTTCTCTCCCCCTAGTACTATGACTGCTTTGGTTCCCAGCCTTGACAAAATTGGCAGCAAGATATTCTGGACACTGTTTGTGAGCAATTTTATAAACTTGATTTAAGTTGTTTTACTCTGTCTTCAATATTCAGCATATCCAATTGTTGTAATTCATCCTGGCCTACATGCTCTCTTGGACCCAGGTCCAGGATGAATCATACCATTTTGTTCTGGGTGATTTGCAGTTTATCTTTCGGTGTTTTTGTCAAGGCAGAGTACCATGAAGAGCAAGCATAGTCCATATGAGGAGGAGGAGGTGTTGATTCACCGGGAATTCTCCCGGCCCGGGTCTTTACTAGAAGGCGACCCGGCTCTGGCTCCCTGGCGTGGGAGTATCAGAGACCTATGTCTCCCATGGGATGGGGTACCCCTCAGCGATGGGACCAACTGGCTCCAGGCCTAGCCTCATTCCCCACCAGCACGCGGCATGGAGGTAGATAGATGCTAGGCCCCTCTGGTCTACCACCTTCCCCACCCCAAAGAGACTGACGGGAAGGACTGGCTTGCGAGCCGCAGATGGTAGCAAGCTCCAGCCTTGGCACCTACCCTGCCCTAGAAGGGCTGGGCATGGTGATCAACCAGTCCTTATGACATTGTATAAGGGCTAGACATAGGGTCCTGCGAGCCTCAGTAGGTAGACACTGTGCTTGTCTGTAGAAGAACTTCAGTCTGGTATTCGCTTTCTTTACTACACTGTTCCCTATCAATTCTCCTGACATGCTGTTGTTCAAGGATGATGAACGTGAGTTAATGGAGGATTGTACAGATGATGAGGAAAGAAAGACACTGTGCAACAATATTGTGAATTGGAAAAGCTCATCCTGTCTTGCAAAGCTAAAGTACTGGATGCGTTAAATAGTGTAGATAATGTACTTGACCAGGCTAACATAGTAAACAAGAAGTTCTTCCCCAAACTCCCGGAAGTAAATGTGCTGGTGTTCCAACCAGGAGATATTTTTTTTTATTATAAAAACATATTATATACAGACCGGGCCGCAGGGGCGTTGACCCCTGGAACTCTCTCCAGGTAAACTCCAGGTAAACAATTACATATTCCAAAGGACATTATTACATACATTAATGATCATCTTTAATTTAATAATTAGAAAACACTTCCCTACATGTAAACAATATAACAATTGTAATAATTATAATAAACAGAACCAGGCCATCATGCTAAAAAAAACATATTATAATATATTTTAACAAAATACAATATTACACATTATTTAGTCTCAAAAAAATTAAGTACAAATAAAGTTGCTCTACATGATATATAGTTGAACTACCTATATGTGTTAACAAGCCAAGGTCATTACCACCATTAACAAACCCCTCCTATACTCTACAAAGAAACACCCTCACAAACAATAATATAATATATTAATATGCTCACGAAATACATAGGTCGAACCCATGATAATTAATACAAAACAATTTGTTAAAGAACTCTCCACATTAAGTTCACAAATTACATCTCCAAAATACTGTATTAATCATGTTCTTTTTCTACCATTCCACACTCAACTCTTAAACCTATCAACTTTGTTTTTTATTTGTTATTATAAATACAATGACATGTTCCAATGGATATCATTACATTCATGAACGACAACTTAATGTACAATAATTAAATACTTCCCAACATGTAAACAATATAACAAAATTGTAATAATTATAATAAACAGAACCAGGCTATTCGGTCGATCACCATGCCCAGCCCTTCTAGGGCAGGGTAGGTGCCAAGGCTGGAGCTTGCTACCATCTGCGGCTCGCAAGCCTGCCCTTCCCGTCAGCCTCCTTGGGGCGGGGAAGGAGGCAGACCAGAGGGGCCTAGCGTTTATCTACCTACCTGCCTCGTGCTGGTGGGGAAATGTGGCTAGGCCTGGGGCCAGTTGGTCCCACCACTGTGGGGTACCCCCTCCCATAGGAGACATTGGTCTCCGATACTCCCACGCCAGGAAGCCGGAGCCGGGTCGCCATCTGGTAAAGACCCGGGTTGGGAGAATTCCCGGTGAATCAACACCTCCTCCTCCTCCAGGGCATTCTACCATAATACGTATTATAACAAGATGCAATTACACAAAGGTCAATTACAAATTAATTACAAATAAATTTACTCTACTCAATGTATAGGTGTACTTCCTATATCCGTGAACAGTCCTAGGATTGAACACCATAATCTCCTATAACAACCCACCCTAATAAAAACCCCTAATAAACTCTAATAAGAAACACCCTCGCAAACAATAATATAATATCAATATTCTCACGAAATACATGGATCGAACCCATGACAATGCATGATAATTAATACAAAACTATTATTAACTAACTCTCCACATTAAGTTTAATATTACATTTCCAAAATTTATGTATTAATCATGCCCTTTTACTACCATTATCAATATCCTCTTGTCAAATCACCTCTAACTTACCCCACTTGAGGCCCAAACCCTTCTAAAAGTCACCACATCCAATCAATCATCATCCATGAGAAACCTTTATTAGTCTTTAAAAGTCATAGAACTCATCAATAAATTGTCACCCGTCACTCCCTCCCTCAAATCTGTATCCAACCAAACCCCAAGCATTCCCTCGTTATCCACAACAAAAGACTCAACTGGAAGGAGAACAGCCTCGTTTCACCTACGCACATCAACTTAAGTCCACCAGCTGCCTAACTGTAAAATCTCTAATTTCCAGGAAAACACCTGCCCCACGCCATTCCATATAACAATCTATTCCTACACTTAGTTCTGTACATATTTGCCGCAATAGCATTCAGTCTCTCCCTTCCTGACATCCCCCTCATTCCCCACGATACATATACAAAATCTACCGCCAAATACAATAAAGCCCTCCTAACTTCCTTCTGCACTCCACCTATATCCATACCTATAAACCTCAAATGGTGTATCCCTCCCCCTCCCATCATTCTACCTGGAGTTTCATCCATTCCCTAATAATTCCCAATTGCTCACAAAAATAAACCCCATTATAAGCAGTATCTTCTTCCCCACACATTCCACAACAAGCATCCCTAGTTAATCCAATTTTATATAAAACCGCCTTAGAGGCCAAAACCCCATGCAAAAACCGAAACATAACTTCTCTCACCCTTGGCTTTATCTTCAGATCTTTTAACACACCCCAGATACTTTTCCAATCATACACTGGAAAAGTAGCGATTCCCTCGACTACTTCCCTTACCTTCCCTGCTTTTTCCAAACGTCGGACTAGAATATTCCCCGGATTTCTGGCACACATAAGAATTCTCAACATATCTTCACAATGTATTAAATCCTTACCACTCCACCATGCATGTAAATGTCTCATGACTTCACCAACCCGTCTGCCCTTCACCCCCCCCCCCTTCCCCCCATTTGCCAAAAAACAACTTTTGACATACATACTCATAAGTCTCACCTCTAAGTTGATTAACCCCAATCCCCCATTACCCACCTCTTTCATCACCAATTCCTTACTCAGCCAATGTCTCCATCGACATGTATGGCGTTCTTGAAAGGTGATGCACTGTATATGGGTGGCCGGAAAACTGAAGTGATTGAGAGAGGCTGTAGAGAATTGCTTCAAGGGTAGCCCGTTTTTCGGTAGTTTACCTGGAGTTTACCTGGAGTGAGTTCCGGGGGTCAACGCCCCCGCGGTCCGGTCTGAGACCAGGCCTCATGTTGAACCAGAGCCTGATCAACCAGGCTGTTACTGCTGGCCGCACACAGTCCAACGTAATAACCACAGCCTGGCTGGTCAGGTACCGACTTTAGGTGCCTGTCCAGTGCCTGCTTGAAGACAGCAAGGGGTTTGTTGGTAATCCCCCTGATGTATGCTGGGAGGTAGTTGAACTTGTCTTGGAGTCGTTGGTGAAGTTCAGGTGGTAACATTTGGCCGTTAAACTTGCGAGTTGTGTAGAACTTGACCCCATCCATCACGATGGGAGGCTTAGGGGAGAGTGGTGCAGCAGCAGAGGTCATCATGATCATGTATGGCCGAGAGAGAATCGACGAGATGGGGAAGGAAGAAGGAAGGGGAAGGATGGAAATGTACTGGAAAAGGATAGGATGGTGGAGGCGAAGAGGAGATAAAAGATCAGTGGCCCAACCACTGTGGAGCAGGTGGTACTGACGTACTGTGGAGCAGGTGGTACTGACGTACTGTGGAGCAGGTGGTACTGACGTACTGCAATCGGTCACTCAGCAGGGCGGCAGAGCAGGCAGGAAAGGTCGAGAAGGCAGTCACACTGCACAGTGATGTGTTGATTACTGGAGCTTGGAAGGACGGATAGTAGTAATGTCTAATGTCAGATGAGTAGGAGAGCCATTCACAAGAGACTTGAAGTTAACATAAGAACATAAGAAAGGAGGAACACTGCAGCAGGCCTGTTGGCCCATACTAGGCAGGTCCTTCACAATCCATCCCACTAACAGAATATTTGCTCAACCCAATTTTCAAAGCTACCCAAGAAATAAGCTTTGACAATTCTACCCACTCATGCGCGAGTCCCACTCAAATCCAACCCCTCTCACTCATGAATTTATCCAACCTAAATTTGAAACTACCCAAGGTCCTAGCTTCAATAACCCTACTAGGCAGACTGTTCCACTCATCAACTACCCTATTTCCAAACCAATACTTTCCTATATCCTTTCTAAATCTAAACTTATCTAACTTGAATTCATTATTGCGGGTTCTCTCTTGGAGAGATATCCTCAAGACCTTATTTATATCCCCTTTGTTAATACCCATTTTCCACTTGTATACCTCGATCATGTCTCCCCTCATTCTACGTCTTACAAGTGAATGTAATTTTAGGGTCTTCAATCTTTCTTCGTAAGGAAGATTTCTAATGCTATGTATTAATTTAGTCATTCTACGCTGAATGTTTTCTAACGAATTTATGTCCATTCTGTAATATGGAGACCAGAACTGAGCTGCGTAATCTAGGTGAGGCCTTACTAATGATGTATAAAGCTGTAATATAACCTCTGGACTTCTGTTGCTAACACTTCTTGATATAAATCCCAGTAATCTATTTGCCTTATTACGTACGCTTAGGCATTGCTGTCTTGGTTTAAGGTTGCTGCTTACCATCACCCCCAAGTCCTTCTCGCAATCTGTATGGCTAAGTTCTACGTTATTTAACTTATAAGTGCTTGGGTTATGGACACTCCCGAGCTTCAGAACCTTGCATTTATCTACATTGAACTGCATCTGCCACTTTTCTGACCACGAATTAAGTTTGTCTAAATCTTCCTGAAGTTCTATGACATCTATGTTTGAATCAATTATCCTACCTATCTTCGTGTCGTCGGCGAATTTGCTCATATCACTAGTAATTCCCTCATCAAGGTCATTGATATATATTATAAATAACAATGGGCCTAAGACTGATCCCTGTGGAACACCACTTGTTACAAGTCCCCATTCGGATTTAACCCCATTTATGCACACTCTCTGCTTCCTATTGGTGAGCCATGACTCGATCCATGACAGCACTTTTCCCCAATGCCATGAGCTGCCACTTTCTTTAACAGTCTCTGGTGCGGTACTCTATCAAAAGCCTTACTAAAGTCTAAATAAACAATATCGAATTCTTTATCGTGATCAACAGCCTCAAAAGCTCTACTGAAGAAGGTTAATAAATTAGATAGGCAGGAACGGCCCCTCGTGAATCCATGCTGGGTATCATTAATCAAATTATGGTTATCTAGATGGCTTCTAATAATATCAGCTATAATTGACTCTAGTAATTTGCCTACAATTGAGGTCAGGCTTATTGGGCGGTAATTTGACGGTAGTGACTTGTCCCCTGCTTTAAAAATAGGAATTACATTAGCCATCTTCCACATATCAGACACTACACCTGTTTGAAGAGATAAATTAAAAATGTTAGATATTGGTTCACAGAGTTCCATTTTGCATTCCTTAAGAACCCTTGCAAAAAGCTCATCAGGACCCGGCGATTTATTTTGTTTCAGTCGGTCCAGCTGTTTCATAATCATTTCGCTAGTGACTGTGATATTACATAATTTATCTTCTTTCTAGTGACGTAGTCAATTTCAAAAGGGAGGTCGGTTTCTAGTAGAATATCATGTAGTATGACGGAGAGGGTGTAGGTGGCGCCCTGGTCAAGGGTATACTTGACTGTTCCATCCTGAAGATGCTGGTGAAGTTCCTTAGCATACATATACTCGGAGTATTGGTTGGTGGAGATAAAGTGAACACCACGGAAGCAGTTTACCTCCTCGTTTGGATCATTTTCAGTAGATGTGTTAGGAGCAGCAGCGGGAGGGTTGCAAGCTTGGGTCGTAGAACGAGTTACAGGTCCTGGTAGTGGTGGAGTCTGGTGCAGAGCAGAGGTGGACGGTGATTGGCTCGTGGTGGGGAGTGGCTGTGTCTTGACTGGTAGGGAGGCAGCCGATTGGTTCTTGGTAGAGGTGTTAGGTGGTGGTGAGCTCTCATTGGTTGTTGTTGGCGTGACGTCAGTAGTAACTGTTTTGGTGTTGGAGCAGCCGCTGAAGTGACGACGACAGGATGTTGGTTGTTGTTGAGTATCACAGAAGATGGTGGAGAATCTGGGAATTTGAACTCTGGCATGTTGTTTAACTTGAAGAGTTCATTAATGGAGGTGTTGAACGTCCCAGGAACAGCAGCATTATGCATATGAGCATAGATCATACAGTAGTAGATGGTGGTAGGGTCACTGGCAGGTGCGATGCTGGTAGTTGTAGGTTGCGTGGAAGCTTGGAGAATTTTAGTTGTGGTAGCTTGTAATTTTGTAATAGCAGCATAGGTGGGAGATATTGAAGATGACTTTTTCTGTGCTGCTTCTTGGGTCTTCTTCAGAATGTCTTTACGAGTGGGACACTTAGCAGCAAGTGTGTGATGGTCGTTGCTTTTACAGTTGAGGCAAGATGGTGTTGGTGGAGCAGCGGCGGTGCATGATCTAAAATCATGTCCTTCACTACTACTGTTGCGAACCCCTGAACAACATAATTGGGTTGAATGGTTGACGGACCATTTGGGCACTGCACGTCCAGTATTACTGGGCTGCAGCGCCCGGTGTGACGTCACCATAGTTTATGTCAGGGGGTGGAACCTGACATAAATGTAGTATGATCCACGACGACTGAGCAGCGTGGTATCTAGCCTGATTACTACTCTCTTGTAGTATGGTCCACGACCTGTGAGGAACGTGGATCCCAGCTTGATATTCCAACTTGGTCCACGACTGCAGTATGGTTTGAGCTGTGGATGGCATCAGTGATTGTATCCAGCTGGCCATACTTGACTCAGTCTCCTTCCCAGATTTGATGGACGCACCACATTGCATTATGGCTCATGTGACTGTCATTGAGTCTTGTGACACTGTTCAAAAGGAAACTACAGCGATGGTGTTATGACACAAAGAAAAGGGTTTGAGAAGAAAGAGTGTTATGACAAAGAGAAAAGGGTGTCTTGTGTGACACGGTAGAGAAGGTGTCAGGTGACACGGAGGGCGTCCTGTGACAGAGAAGTGTCGTGTGACACTGAGAAAGTGTCATAACACAGAGACAAGGGTGTCTGCGGACACAGAGACGTTAGCGTGTCATGACGACAGGAAAGGTAGTGTCATATGACGTTGTTGGTGGGGTCATGACAACGTGGGTTGTCACTGAGTTGTTTTGTGTGACACAATTAAAGTATGTTGTCTAGTGTGACACCGGTATGTTGTGTCTATATGTCGTGTGACATTAAAGTCTAGTCGTATAATTATAATAATGCTTATTGTTAACTTATAGTACAAAATATTACGCTTATCTATTGTACCAAAGATCATACTCATTCTTTCAGGTTTTATTGTACAGATTGTACTATTTTATATATACAGTTTTACTAGTAAAAGAAATATATATATTTATAAGCTATTGTCTCTGTATTTATTTTATACCCCGGACAAAAACCTTTATTATTTTATTACGGTATTGCAGTGTTGGTTATGAGAGCAGATTCCCTTAGAAACAGGCCGAGTAATCGGGTTTGCCCATAGCTCTCGTAATTAATATTGTAATAACTACATGTAGTGCAAAACTTCTTGTCCTTCACAGGACAGTCGCTGGTGTTGTGTGCATAAGAATAACAGGTCCAACAGTGAGAAATGTAGTGGAATCTCTCAGCTTCGATGCAGGTGGGGCTGACAAAGTAATAATATACAGCAAGACCGTCGGCTAATGCAGTGGCAGCCATGTTGACGTCAGTAAACGTGACCTTGAGCATGGAGGAAGCTGTAGGTATTTTCATGATGCTCTCCACTGTGGCCCATGAGTTTTGATCTTCAATGGATGTCTTGAGTTCGTCGATAGGTTGAACTGTGAGAAGCTTATCAAGTTTCTTAAGGAAAACTGTTCTTCTTGCCCTGAGAGCTGGAGATGACATGACAGTAAATCCTCGACCAGTGAGAGTGGTGGTGGCTGTTGTAGTGAGAGTGGTGGTGGCTGTTGTAGTGAGAGTGGTGGTGGCTGTTGTAGTGAGAGTGGTGGTGGCTGTTGTAGTGAGAGTGGTGGTGGCTGTTGTAGTGAGAGTGGTGGTGGCTGTTGTAGTGAGAGTGGTGGTGGCTGTTGTAGTGAGTAGCTTCTCTGCATCTTCATCATCGTTGCACACGACAATAAATGCTTCTTTCAGGGTCAATATGGTGTTGAACTTCACCTGTAGCAGCTCTTAACAGCAACTGCTAGAGCAAGTTTGGATGAATCATTCACAGTGCCACTGTTGGGTTTGATCTTGACACGATTTGCATAACTCATCGTGATGAAGGTATAAATTCCCCTCCCCAACGGGGATCGTAGGGAGACTGAAAACCGAAAGTCAGAGCTGCTGTGACCACACTGGGCAGAGTCAACAAGCAGAATCCTGTATGTCTTATGTATGTGTCCTACATCAACCTTAGTCAGCTTGAACCTGAACGATTCAAGCAAATTTCACCCTGCTGGACATGTTTCTCCTACAGTCACTCTACTAACGAATGTCATGTGAAGAACAAGATGATATGTTCCACCTGTGGGTCTGAAGGTCACGACTTTCGTTCCTGCACCTCCACTACTGCTGCTACCTGCACCTCCACTACTGCTGCTACCTGCATCAACTGTAAAAGTGATCATCATACTCTGGCAGCCAAATGTCCTGTTCAAAAGGAGATCCTTTCCAAGAAATTAAAGGAAGACCTTAAGAAAACACCTTAAGAAAACTAGGAATAAGATGGACGAGTTGAGATTACTTGCTAGTGCGGGTAATATTGATGTTTTTGCAATAACTGAGACGTGGTTTAATATGAAAAATCGGGACATGCCTGCTGAATGTCACATCCATGGTTTTAAATTGTTCCTAAATGATTTTTTTATGAGAGTGCCACAGAATTTGACAGACGCATGCCTTTCTGACATCACCACGACGCCAAATGACTTCGAAAAGGCAATAAATGAAATGCCCATGCACTCCGCTCCAGGCCCAGACTCATGGAACTCCGGGTTCATCAAGAACTGCAAGCAGCCCCTATCACGTGCTTTTAACATCCTATGGAGAGGGAGCATGGACACTGGGATCGTCCCGCAGCTACTAAAAACAAGAGACATAGCCCCGCTCCACAAAGGGGGCAGTAAAGCAATAGCAAAGAACTACAGACCAATTGCGCTAACGTCCCATATCATAAAAATCTTTGAAAGGGTTCTAAGAAGCAAGATCACCACCCATCTTGATACCCATCAATTGCTCAACCCAGGACAGCATGGGTTTAGAGCAGGCCGCTCCTGTCTGTCCCAACTACTGGACCACTACGACAAGGTCCTGGATGCTCTAGAAGATAAACAGAATGCAGATGTCATATACACAGATTTTGCAAAAGCCTTTGACAAGTGTGACCATGGTGTAATAGCACACAAAATGCGTGATAAAGGAATAACAGGAAAAGTTGGTAGATGGATCTATAATTTCCTAACATGTAGAACACAAAGAGTAGTAGTCAACAGAGTAAAGTCTGAGGCAGCTACTGTGAAAAGCTGTGTTCCACAAGGCACAGTACTTGCACCCATCCTATTCCTCATCCTCATATCAGATATTGACAGGGATATAAGCCACAGTGCTGTGTCTTCCTTTGCAGATGACACCCGAATCTGCATGACAGTGTCCACCGTTGGAGACACTGCAAGACTCCAAGCAGACATAAACCAAATCTTTAAATGGGCTGCAGAAAACAATATGAAGTTTAATGATGAGAATTTTCAATTACTCAGATACGGAAAACGTGAAAAAATTAAAATCTCATCGGAGTACAAAACTAATTTCAACCACACAATAGAGCGAAAAACTAATGTCAAAGACCTGGGAGTGATCATGTCAGAGGATCTCACCTTCAAGGACCATAACACCGTAGCAATCGCATCTGCTAGAAAAATGACAGGATGGATAATGAGAACCTTTAAAACCAGGGATGCCAAGCCCGTGTTGACACTTTTCAGGTCGCTTGTTCTATCTAGGCTGGAATATTGCTGCACACTAACTGCACCTTTCAAGGCAGGTGAAATTGGTGACCTTGAAAATGTGCAGAGAACCTTCACGGCACGCATAACTGCAGGTACAGGTTTAGTTCCTAAACCTGTACTCCCTAGAACGCAGGCGGGAGAGATACATTATTATATACACGTAGAAAATTCTCGAGGGATTAGTTCATAACTTGCACACGAGAGTCACTCCCTACGAAAGCAATAGACTCGGCAGGCGATGTAACATCCCGCCAGTGAAAAGCAGGGGTGCCACTAGCACGTTGAGAGACAACACAATAAGTGTCAGGGGCCCAAGACTATTCAACTGCCTTCCTGCATACATCAGGAGGATTACCAACAAAACCCTGGCTGTCTTCAAGCGGGCACTGGACAGGCACCTGGTTCGTACGTTGGACTGCGTGCGGCCAGCAGTGACAGCCTGGTTGATCAGGCTCTGATCCAACATGAGGCCTGGTCACAGCCGCGGGGGCGTTGACCCCCGGAACTCTCTCCAGGTAGACTCCAGGTTGTGTCTCATCATGTGTATACATACAGACATACATTATAAGTATATATTCCGCAAAACTTGTCTCAGTGTATTTACTTTAACAAGTTCTCTCTCACTAAATATACACTGAGAGCTTTTATGTCTCACTACTTTAAGAAAATAATAAAGAAAGAGCACTACAGCAGACCTACTGGCCCATCTCGTGATCACTTCTGAAGATGACACCGAAGAGATTTATAGGAACTTGTCAGTCCAAAAATAATATTGATTGAATATTTTCCGAAAGAGTTAATTGAGCTTGAGCTTGATTGACCAGAGCGTCGGTAAGATGGGGAAGGAAGAAGGATGGGTAAGGATGGAAATTGGGAAATAGGTGGGGGGGAGAGGGGGAGGTTAGGGTTATAAAGGTAAGTGGCCTATCCACTTTGGCGCAACATAATAAGTGTATGTGTATGTAGAGTAATACATAAGTAAATTTTATGAGGAGGATATGCCTTCACCCCATCAGTTGCACACAGGTATACTACTGTATCACAGCATGACACTGAATTGGGAGAATGCATACTATTTAAAGTAATTTTTTTTTTTTTTTTTTTTTTCGGGAAAGGCTGCCGCAAAAAGGGGGTAGTTTCTGGGCATTCGGTGTTGATGGTGGTTAGCCCGGTACTGGAGGAGCAGTTTCAATAGGTGGTAGGTGTAGGGCTTTTGATGTTGTTGGTAGCTAGCCCGGAGTTGTTCAAGCAGTTTCTGAGGTGGTGTCCTAAAATAGGAAGGTCATAGGTGTTACAATGGTAATTGTAATATGTAGTTTGGAGAAGGTAGGTCACCCATAAATGGGGAGTATTTATCTATGTTGTTGAACATAGACTGGGACTGGTGGTATCCACTCTTCTGGTTCGACGGGGAGATCACTCAGGATTCTGGGTCGTGGGTAGTTGTCATTGTGGATGTAGCGCCTAACTCTTTGCTGCAGAGTCATTCTTTGGGTTCGGTGGGGAGGTGTGGTGATGACATAGTCGGTTGTGTTTACCGGTTGTGGGGGGTGTTCTCTATCCGGTACATATAATTCTTGCATGTCGTATAGCTGTCTTTTCGCTAGTTTATCTATCCTTACATTAATTGCATCGAGTTCTTGTTGTATATGTAGGTCTTCAGTTCTGATTCTGTCTCTTAATCTGGTCCCAGTGATAAAGCGGAGGGCTTTGTTCTGGACTCGTTGAAGCCGCAGCCTGTTGGTTTTAGTTGTAAGTGATAGTGGTACGCAAGGATATTCCAACAGAGGTCTGATCATCATCTTGTAGAGGTGCTTCTTGATGTGGGTTGGTGCTTCTTTGAATCTGAATAGTTGGCTGAGGCGGGCTTTAGCTAGATTCACTTTTTTAGAGATGTGTGAAGTGGAGTGAAGTAATCTGTCGATCTCATATCCCAGGATTTTGTTAGGGTTTCTGATACCGACCTGTGATCCTCTTATGGAGATACCTCCTTTGTCTTCTATGGTTTCTGGGAGACAGCCAATGGTGCTAATGAGGACTTTTTCTGTGTTAGTTGTGATTCTCCACTTTTTCTCCCAATTAGCAGTTCTTCGTAATTCTTCATTCATTTTCGCTATTACTCTCCTGTATTTTGTTGCACCTGTTATGGGGGCGGATGACACAACATGAATCACGTCGTCTGCAAATTGGGTGATGATGGTGTCATTATGTTCTGGTTGCGGGAGGTCATTTACATAGATATTGAAGAGTATGGGGCTAAGGCATGAGCCTTGAGGTACTCCAGCTGTTGGGGTGAAAGGGACTGCCGATTTGCCATTAAAGTTGGGGATGATTCTTCGACCTGTTAGGAAATTGAATATTAGCCTGAGAAAGGTCCAGTTATGATCTGGTAGATCAGCAAGTTTAAATATAAGCCCATCGTGCCAGAGACTGTCGAAGGCTTTGTGAACGTCCTCGTTGCAATTAGGGCCAGGTGTCCTTGATTCCTCAGGCTTACAGCAGCATCATAGATGATGTTGATAGCATGCTGCGTTCCACGATGGGACCTGAAACCAAACTGTTTTTCTGAGAAAAGGTGATTAAATTCAATGTAGTAGTTCAGTCTATTGGAAATGATTTTCTCAAAGACTTTGCCAGCGACTTCTAGTAGAGAGATAGGTCTGTAATTTTCTGGGTTACGGGTGTCCTTATTGGGTTTAGAGATGAAGATCATCTTAGCTGTTTTAAATGATGTAGGGAAGTAGCCAGACGTCAGGATAGCATTTAAGATGTTTAATAGGGACATCTTGCAATTACGGGGTAGGTATTTTATCTGTTTTACTGTTATGCCTGAGGGTCCAGGGGCCTTATTTCTCATTCGTCCAATGACTTGGGTCATTTCCTTAAGGATGATTGGCCTTGTGAGAGGGTGCTCTGGTTCAAGAGAAGATGTATCAATTGTTAATATTGGCTGGAAGTCTTCCCGGTTCTCGTCACGCCACTGATTGACCCACACGTAATGGTTGTTGTTAAATCTTCTGCTGACATTGTGAGAT
Organism: Cherax destructor; assembly: GCA_009830355.1. Lineage (NCBI taxonomy): Eukaryota > Metazoa > Arthropoda > Malacostraca > Decapoda > Parastacidae > Cherax > Cherax destructor. The sequence goes on along the minus strand of WNWK01021340.1, from coordinate 19,306 downwards.
AGAATTTTCTTCCACACCTCTCTCATTAAATCAACTTGATCCTGTGGGTCATCGAGTAAGGTGGTCACCTCCTCGCCAACATCATTAGTGAATGAGTGCGTGAGGAGTTGAGTGGGTAAGTGCTTAGCCCCCAGTAGTCTGCGGATCTTGCTCCAGAATCGTTCTGGTTGTCGCTTATACTGATTAGCTTGCAGCACAAGGTATTTCCATAGGTCTCTTTTGTGCTGAGTGATTAGGGTTGTTAATTCCCTTCTCATTCTTAGGAGTACATCGCGAGTGGGCTGGCCTGAGAGGAGATTCCTTCTACATTCAGCTTGATAATTGTTCATTCTGTCTTTTATTTCTCTAGTTGGTTTGTACTGTTGGTAAACCCTGGAGGTGGTTAGTTGGCAGCATGCTTCAGTGGCCTCGGTGATTCTATTGTGCAGAGATGCTATCGCCACATCTATTGCAGTGGAGGGTTGGTTGTCAAGAAGAATAGTCTGGTCGTTTGCTAGGTAATCCCTGAAGGGGTCGAAGCCAAGTGTTTTCAGGTTGGGTTTAGGGCGGATGGGTGTGCGGAATGGGGTGGATTGTAGCTTAATTATGACAGGGATATGGTCAGAGCCGATGTTGCCGCCCGGGGACACTTTGCAGTGGAACAGATCGCAGTCCCTGTTGGTGAGTACTATGTCAGGAGTCCCTGGGTGGGGGCCCACATATGATTTAAAGAATGGGCCCTGGAAAGATAGATTTCTTGCCGCCATTAGGTTGAAGAGTTGTTTCCTTTATGGTCACCCTGCGGGAGGGCGGCGCCACAGTTAAAGAGAGCGGGGTGGTGGGCATTGAAATCACCTGCTAGGACTGTAGGGACGTTTCGACTGAGTAATCTATGTAAGGGGATAGACTCAATGTACGGCTGTCTGGGTGGAAAGTAGCCTGTTCCCACTACGAGTCGGCCATATGAGGTCAGCAGTTCTATTGCTAGGATGTTGTCCTCTTCGACATGGATGTTACGGAATTCATATCCCGCTTCACAAGGATGGCTACTCCACTATAAGGCCCTCTGGATTTCTCGAGTGTTGAGTAACCGGGGAGTTTTATGTGTTGGTCAGGTCTGGCTGCTGTTTCGTTGAGGAGGATAATGTCTGGGTTGTGGTTACACAACTCTATTTCAAAAAGGTAGCGGTTGTTGAAGAAGTGGTGAATGTTGATTTGCAGAATTGTGATCCCCATTATTTTACGTGCTTAGGTGTATAGCTGCAAGCAGAGGAGGTACGTTTGGAGGTGCAGTCCCGATGGGGTTGGTTGCGCCTGCCAGTGTGTTTCAGAGGGGTAGGGAGGGTATACTCCTGGGTGTTTACCTGCGTGAATAGAGAGGCTTCATCGCTGCTATTGGTAATGGTAACATCAGGTGACACTTCAGACTCATTCTCTGATCATAAATACTGTTACACAAATTATTATACATAGTATCATGTGTAAATCCTATGCTGGGTCACCATCTGGAAAAGATGGGGACAATTAAAACCAGTCAAAATGGTTATAACTGACCATAAGCTTTCCGGTAAGCCAGCGGCTGGCCTCGGTCAGATGACCAAAAGCTCGAATAACGGGTCATCATCTGCCTAAGACCCGCGTCAGGAAACACTTATCCTGTCTCATGACGAACCTAACCTAACATGGGGACAACTGGAGAAGGATACTGTGGGGAATTATGAGACTACCTGTGTGGGCTTCACCACCACTTACAGATAATCTCAACGGGAGATGACCGTCAATATAATTTTACCGTGGTTACCCCCGTGAGGAGTGTGGGAAACCTAAGTCGCCCTGGTCACAGAAAACGACTCCATCGATAACACACGAGCACTAACACATCTATCCATGACCAGTTATAATTTAGAGTACATAACACCAATAAGTACGGCATTACTAGTAATTTGTGGACTGTATATATAATGGACTGATTAGAAAGAGAGGAGTAGAGAGTACACACACCAACACGATAAGACACTATTCATCAGTTCTCACCAAACTAATAAAAAAAGCCAAACAATTGTACTACTCCAGCAGATTCACTGAAACAAGAGGAGATATAAAAAAAGACCTGGAAAACACTCTCACAGATTATGGGCACCGACAAACTGAAAAAACTAGGGATATTGTCCTAACTAAACCAAACGAAACACCACTACAGCCTATTGATACAGTAAACAAGATATTTGACTTCTTCTCAACCATAGGATCAAATCTTGCCAGTAAAATCCCAGATACCAATGCCCGAGCAAGTGATTACCAAGATGGGAATTTCCCATCCTCCTTATATCTTGCACCTACTGAACCCACTGAAGTCACCATGATAATCAAGTCGTTCATGAATGGTATACAATAACAACAAGATGAAAATTAGACACATGTGCGACATCTGGGTATCTTTATTGTAGACGTTTCGCCATCCAGTGGTTTTATCAATACAGATTCTAGTACATAACTTGGAGACAGTAGAACTATATACGAAAGATGAGGTAATCAGTGCCTCGGCCTTGGAGAAGGTGTTAACAACACCGTAGTTGCACCAGTGTTGTTAACACCTTCTCCAAGGCCGAGGGACTGATTACCTCATCTTTTGTATATAGTTCTACTGTCTCCAAGTTATGTACTAGAATCTGTATTGATAAAACCACTGGATGGCGAAACGTCTACAATAAAGATACCCAGATGTCGCACATGTGTCTAATTTTCATAATCAAGTCACTTAAAAATAAATCAGGGCATCTGTCTCAAGTTCCACCCTTAATATACAAACGAGCCGCTCATGTCCTTTCATATCCTATTTCATTACTTTTTAACAAATCATTAGAAACTAACACTTTCCCTACACTACTCAAAACAGCAAGGGTTAGACCAATACACAAAGGTGGTGACCCCACAGACATAAACAACTATAGGCCTATATCAAATCTATCGTTGCTATCCAAAATCTTCGAGAAACTTGTGCACAAGAGATTATACTCGTTTATAACGACACAAAGCATACTCAACCCCTGCCAATTTGGCTTCAGGAAAAATAAAAACACTAACGATGCAATCTACCTACCTGGAGTCTACCTGGAGAGAATGGTCGCTCACCATGCCCAGCCCTTATAGGGCAGGGTAGGTGTCAAGGCTGGAGCTTGCTACCATCTGCGGCTCGCAAGCCTGTCCTTCCCGTCAGCCTCCTTTGGGCGGGGAAGGTGGCAGACCAGAGGGGCCTAGCAACTATCTACCTACCTGCCTCGTGCTGGTGGGCGAATATGGCTAGGCCTGGGACCAGTTGGTCCCACCGCTGAGGGGTACCCCCTCCCATGGGAGACTTCGGTCTCTGCTACTCCAACGTCAGGGAGCCGAAGCCGGGTCGCCATCTGGTAAAGACCCGGGCCGGGAGATTTCCCGGTGAATCAACACCTCCTCCTCCTGGAGAGAATTCCAGGGGTCAACGCCCCCGCGGCCCGGTCTGTGACCAGGCCTCATGTTGGACCAGAGCCTGATCAACCAGGCTGTTACTGCTGACCGCACGCAGTCCAACGTACGAACCACAGCCTGGCTGGTCAGGTACCGACTTCAGGTGCCTGTCCAGTGCCTGCTTGAAGACAGCCAGGGGTTTGTTGGTAATCCCCCTGATGTATGCTGGGAGGCAGTTGAACAATCTTGGGCCCCTGACACTTTTTGTGTTGTCCCTCAACGTGCTAGTGGCACCCCTGCTCTTCATTGGGGGGATGTTACATCGCCTGCCGAGTCTTTTGCTTTCGTAGGGAGTGATTTTTGTGTGCAAGTTTGGTACTAAGCCCTCGAGAATTTTCCATGTGTATATAATAAGGTATCTCTCCCGCCTGCGTTCTAGAGAGTACAGGTTTAGGAACTTCAAGCGTTCCCAGTAGTTGAGGTGGTTTATCGCACTTATGCGTGCGGTGAAGGTTCTCTGCACATTTTCAAGGTCAGCAATTTCACCTGCCTTGAAAGGTTCAGTTAGTGTGCAGCAATATTCCAGCCTAGATAGAACAAGCGATCTGTAAAGTGTCAACATTGGCTTGGCATCCCTGGTTTTGAAGGTTCTCATTATCCATCCTGTCATTTTTCGAGCAGATGCAATTGCTACTTTGTTATGGTCCTTGAAGGTGAGATCCTCTGACATGATCACTCCCAGGTCTTTAACATTAGTTTTTCGCTCTATTGTGTGGTTCGAATTAGTTTTGTACTCCGATGAGATTTTAATTTCTTCACGTTTTCCGTATCTGAGTAATTGAAATTTCTCATCATTGAACTTCATATTGTTTTCTGCAGCCCATTTAAAGATTTGGTTTATGTCTGCTTGGAGTCTTGCAGTGTCTTCAACGGTAGACACTGTCATACAGATTCGGGTGTCATCTGCAAAGGAAGACACAGCACTGTGGCTTATATCCCTGTCAATGTCTGATATGAGGATGAGGAATAGAATGGGAGCAAGTACTGTGCCTTGTGGAACAGAGCTTTTCACAGTAGCTGCCTCAGACTTTACTCTGTTGACTACTACTCTTTGTGTTCTACATGTTAGTAAATTATAGACCTGCTTTACACAGCACTCGAAAATATGGAATATAAATTAGGACTTTTTATTGACCTAAGGAAAACTTTCGACACAGTAAACCACGGCATCCTACTCTACAAACTTGACCACTATGGAATAAGAGGTCATGCACTAGCATACTTCAAATCTTACCTCACTAATAGGTATCAGTATGTCACTATTAAAGACACATCCTCCACGACACGACCACTTGACACCGAAGTACCGCAGGGAAGTGTCCTTGGTCCACTGCTCTTCCTCTTATACATCAATGATCGTCCCAATGTATCACAACACCTGAAACTAATACACTTTGCTGACGACACAACTTATGTCATCTCCCACACAAATCTTGCCACGCTTAATACCATTGTTAACAACGAATTAATAAAAATATCAACATGGATGACAGCCAATAAACTAACACTCAACACTGATAAGACCTTCTATATTACATTACATTAAGATCAACACTACACCTATTGCTAAACATAATGAGGGCAAGTTCCTGAGCCTTCACCTCGACAGCAGCCTGAAATTCAGCACCCATATCCAACACATAACAAAGAAAGTGTCCAAAACTGTGGGGATCCTCTCTATGATACGGTATTATGTACCACAATCAGCCCTACTCACATTATACTACTCACTCATCTATCCCTACCTCACATATGCCATTTGTGCATGGGGATCACCAGCAATTACCCACCTAAAGCCAATCATAACCCAACAAAAAGCCACAGTAAGAATTATCACGCAATCCAACGCTAGGCAGCACCCCCCCCCCCCCCACTCTTCAAAGACCTAAACCTACTCACTGTTCAGAACATCCATACTTACTACTCTGCTATCTACATTTATAGAACCATAAATTCCAACTTTAAACTTGAGCTAAAACACTTTCTTGACAGTTGTGACAGGACCCATAGACATAATACCATCAATAAACATCTCTTTGACATTCCCCGTGTCCGACTAAATCTATAGAAAAATTCAATGCGCATAAAAGGGCCTAAAATCTGGAACTCCCTGCCTGAAAACTCTAGAACTGCAGACACAACCACCATGGTCAAAAGCACCGTTAAAAAAACATCTTATCTCACTTACGCACTCAACCAGTAGCTAACCACATGAAAACTACTTTATCTTGCACATATCCACAGCAAAATACACTTATTGATATCTGTGATTCCCCTTAATTTGCACATGACTAACCAAATTCTTATACAACTATTGCTTCATAATTCTTAAGCTAGTCATAAGTTTGCCTAACACACTCCAATATTGAAACGGTATTATGCCAATACATCACCTTTACCATTAATATATAAACTAATTGATAAATTCTTAAACAAATTGTTAAATTCTTAAATGTTTAAATTTCAGTACCTCAATTTTGTAAACCTAGTTAATCACTACAATTACCTAACCTTAATATCTGTATAATCATTGTGTCACTATTGAGTAAGACCTATCATAAGACTGCCTGAAAAACCTAGGCATATTTTTGGCCATCTTGTAATATCTACTTCATAAAATGTATAATAATATAAGTACACCCCACTTTGTATATTACTAGAAATAAAGAATTTGATTTGAATTTGAACTAGGTATATTTCTACACCATAGGAAGGTTAGCATAGGCACTACTGTGTCCACAAATGCATGTTTTTACAGACGAATCTCCCGCTAGCATGGCCGTGACGAACTCTAGCTCTAGAAATATAACTAGCTGTAGAAATATATCTAGTTGGATGAATCTTGTTGAAGCTAGATGGCCCAGAGGCTTATGCGACGGTCTGGAGTTTTGAGACTCTGTGACCGCGGGTTCGAACCCCACCCGTGGTATGGTTTGTTTGCAATCGTGTCATTACGATTTCGTGAGTCATTGAAAGTTTAGTTTGATATCTTTATTATGCACCACATACCTATCCTGTGGGCGGTAGTCAAAAGATTACAGAGGTACATAATGGGTCCAGAGACTAGACCTCAAAGTTTGATAGCTGAGCAAGTTACAAAAGTAATGAACTCACAAGTGACAAAGGTAATGAACTCACAAGTTACAAAGGTAATGAACTCACAAGTTACAAAGATAATGAACTCACAAGTTACAAAGGTAATGAACTCACAAGTTACAAAGGTAATGAACTCATAAGTTACAAAGGTAATGAACTCACAAGTTACAAAGGTAATGAACTCATAAGTTACAAAGGTAATGAACTCACAAGTTACAAAGGTAATGAACTCACAAGTTACAAAGGTAATGAACTCATAAGTTACAAAGGTAATGAACTCACAAGTTACAAAGGTAATGAACTCACAAGTTACAAAGGTAATGAACTCACAAGTTACAAAGGTAATGAACTCACAAGTTACAAAGGTAATGAACTCACAAGTTACAAAGGTAATGAACTCACAAGTTACAAAGGTAATGAATCAAGTAAGTACATTGAAACACAAGTGAATATCTGGGAAGGAAGTTATTGTCATATTTTACTCTCCTGAGACTTTACTATTTAATTAAATGAAATAATATTCACAAGAATCGTAAAGGTATGATTGATCTTAATTTTTTTGACTCACTTTCGGAAATATTCCTGACAACTTCCTCGTAGTCGAACTCCACGGCGCTGTCTCTGCAGTGGAAGTTCTGGGGTAAGTAGATTTAGATTTTGCCACCGAAGTGGCTAGTTTATTGTGCACCCATATCCATCCTGTGGACGGTAGCGCAAGAGCATATGGATACACAAAAGGCCTAGGCACTAGGCCCCAAAGGGGTTAACAATTGTACATTTGGGTTTATATCTACATTGGAGTCACTTCCCAACCTTGACAGAGTGAGGGTGTCCCAGGTGCGCGTCAAGTGACCCCTGGTGACCAGTTGGTGAAGCTTTGTTTTCTACAAAATGGCGAACTACAGGAGGAGAGTCAACACCGTCTGCTTAGAATTGTTAAAAGGAGCCGTTTATCCAAGCAATGCCGACGTCGTTTTACCACTCATCATTCGGGATACTCTCAAGATACCTACCGAAGATTTGTACGGCGTGTCACTGAATGGTAATGCGAGAATCTTTGTGAAATTTGTGTCACCTGCAGTCTATGAAAGGGTCGTTGACACGTATCAAGAACGGCCTATTGTTGTCAACAATAGCTTGGAGGTGCGACTTCGCGATGTTTCGGCACATTACTCATGGATTCGTCTTCGCAACATCCCATTTGAAGCCGACGAAGCTGATGTACGACGTGTGTTTGGAAGTTACGGGACTATACATGCTGTCAATGTGGGGCGATGGTCCCAAGGAATCTATGCTGGGATGTTAGAAGGGTCTTTTTCCATGAAAATGACTTTGAGACAGCCAATTCCATCATATGTGACTATGGAAGATTTCAGGACACAAATCTACGTTACCTACCCAGGGCAGGTACGGACGTGCCGTCTGTGTGGTGGCCCTGGCCATATGGCTGCGAATTGCGAGCGACGGAGGTGGCAGCAGCGGACGGAACAACCTGAAGCGACACTTAGTGTAATGATGGACGAGTGCGTTCACCCTACGAAGGATGACATACCGGTGGTAGAGGACGTTCTGAAGGAGTTACCTGTTAATGGGAAATGGAGTGCAGCGGTGGAGGCTGCAGAGGAAGTCGTCTTGACGTTGCCACCAGCATCTGAGGGCGATCAAGATGGTGATGCCGCGGGTGAGTCACCTCTGGTGGAAGAGGTGCTGAGCCCGTCCATAGAGTTGCCTGGTTTTGACGAAATTCAGAGGCTCCTTGACAGCCCGACGCCAGTGGATTTCGTATCCACGCCGGTGATTTCACCGGTGGTGGAGACTGTACTTGTGAGTAGTGTGGGTGCAGAGGGAAGGCGTATACCTCATAAGTCTGTGATAGAGGCAGACGTGGAGGTGCACAGGGAAGATAATATGGGTGATATGGAGTACGAGGGAGCTTCCCGTAAGAGGCCAAGTACACCCGTGGAGGATGACATTCTAACTCCAGGCCAGAGGATAAGCAAAAAGGTTTGGGCAGATGTAGCCAAAAGTGACAAGGGTGCTCCTTTAGGTAAGTTAGGTGGGAGTGGTGGGAAGTCCTTTAGAAGTAGTAGCGGTAAGTCCAAGTCAGGTTTGTCAGCAACTGGGAAGAGAAATGGTAAAACCCCACCACTGTCTTCAAGTGCATTACAATAAATGTTAATGGCCTCTGTTCAGAGGTCAAGAGACGATGGGTGGAGGTATCACTATGACGTTTGGATGTAGATGTGTTTTTATGCAAGAACATAATTTTAGGTGTGGAAGTGACTTGCGAGTGCGAGGGTATACATGTTATGTGGGGAACTCGGACAAGTTCAAAGGTGGGGTTGTAGTAGGCATACGGGAGACCAGTCCTTTTACGTTGTTGGCATGGGATTGGGGCAGTGGGGGACGGTTGTGCGTGTTGTGGGAACATGGGGGCATATACAAGTAGGTTTTGTTTGTGTGTATATGCCAGCAACATCTAATAGACGGGTGAAGGAAGATTTTGTACTCGAGCATTTAGTATATTTTCTAAGGGGCCTCCCTTTAGTTTCCGTGATTGTCGGGGATTGGAATTGTGTTATTAGGGGAAAGGATGTTGAGCCAAGAGGTGGGGGGTGTCTCTTAGAGATTTTACGGGATGTACTGCGGGCGGTTGGTGTTGTAGACGTGATTGGAGGTGGGGGGTGGAACGTAGATTTCACATTTTGTCGGAAAGGTTATGCCACACGTTTAGATAGAGTGTACATCACTGATTTAATACGTTGTGGGAGGGTAGAATGTGTGGATTTGGGTTTCACGGACCATAGGGGCGTGCTGGCAGCTCTAGAATGGGAAGGTGTTGTTCGAGTTTTCCCTAGCTACTGGAAATTAAATGTTAGATTGTTGAAGGGTTTAGAGGCTTTGGAGTCTTTTGGGTTGTGGTGGGAGAGGTTGTGGGACGGTGGTAGAGGAATCGGGAATGTGGTGGATTGGTGGAATTCAAGAGCAAAGTTGGCAATAAAGGGTTTTCACAGTAGGTTAGGGAGGTAAGATGCGTCATATAGGTACGGAAAGCAGAGGTACCTTGAGGGTCAGTTGAGAGATTGTTATGGTGCGGGAGGAAGGTATGATCAAGCAGAAATAGAGTGTCTTAGAAGTCAATTACAGGATATACAGAACAAGAATTTTCAGGCATTGAGGGTGCGGGCGGGGATAGAGGAAGTGCTATGGGGGGATAAGCCCTCTGTTCGAGTCCTTCAAAGTTTCAGGTTGCGACGCAAGGCGACAACGGTGATGTCTTTTGTTGTTGATGAGGACTTGGCTGGATACTGTACTATGTACTACAGAAAGCATGGGGAACTATGCGGATAAATGGTTTGCACAAAAATGGATTGGTAGAGAGGGGAATCAGGAGGCGAGGGAGGCTTTACTACATAGTATAGTGGCGAACGTGAATGATGTGGATATAATGGCCATGGAGGGAAGTATAACGGAGGAGGAGGTTGCCTAGGCCGTTCGGGGTCAGGCAATGGGAAAATCACCGGGTTGGGATGGAATTTCGGGGGATTTTTATGTAGTCCATTGGGAAACGTTAAAACACGTCTTGGTCCGTTTATACAATGCTATGAAAGATGATGGAAAAATGGGTGGGGAGGTGGGGTTGGGGATCGTCGTTTTAGTGCCGAAGGTACACATACATGGAACTCTAGAGGAATATAGACCCATCACGTTGTTAGGAGCGGATTATAAGATTTTTGCAAGAATTTTAGCTAATCGTATGAAACGAGTGTTAGATAAAGTGGTATGGGAAGGGCAATATGGGATTCCTGGAAGGTCTATGAGGGTCGGCCATCGTAGAATTAAAGGTTTTGTGGAGGAACGTCATGGGGGGAGTATTGGGATTGGATTGGGAAAAGGCTTTTGATAATGTAGATAGGAGACTTTTTTGCAATATTATTAAAACAGGGTTTTGGGGAAGAGGTAGTGTCATGGGTGCGTATGCTATACATTGATGCAAAACTACAGGTTCAGGTGAATGGGAGGGTGGGAGCCGCGATAGGCATGGGGTGGGGGCTGCGGCAGGGGTGTCCCCTCTCCCAGCTCTTGTTTGCCTGTTTGCAGGACCCTTTTTATAGGTTAGTTAACGGAGGAGTGGGGCAGGGTTTTAGTGAGCAGGGTGTAGAGGTGGGCATCATAGGATACGTTGATGATACTACCATAATGTTGCGTAGTAGGGTAGGTTTGGAATTTATTAACAGGGTTATAGTTTTTTTTTGAGATGTGTCAGGGATGCGTGTTAACAGGGAAAAATCAAAATTTTTGGAGGTGGGGTCCTGGGTGGGGGGGACGTTGGGCAAGGAGTATGGGTGGAAAACTGTCGAGAGCCTTAAAATATGTGGAGTACATTTTTGTGACGAGGAAAGATCTGCAAGAACAATTAATTCGTCTTTAGTTGTAGATGCAGCCATTCGAAGAATGGCTGGATGGCAACCGAGTGAGGTGACAATACTTCAGAGGGTAATTGTCATAAATGTCCTTGTGTATAGTAAATTATGGTTTGTGGCAGCAGTTTATCCTTTGCTTCCGGAGGATGTACTGAGGTTACAGAGGAGAGTTTTGAATTTTATATGGGGATACTGTCGACATTGGTTGGGGAAGGATGTTGTCATGACAAAAATAGCTAAGGGAGGTATGGGGCTAATACCGGTACATAGGCGAGGCGGAGTTAGGGGGGCGAGGGTTGACGCAGTAATGAGAGAGGTTAGAAGGTGGTGGGTGGGTAAGGATTTAATGTTGTGTGAAGCCATGTTGTGGCATCTATTGGTAGCACAAAACCCCAAGAGGGTAAAGGTATGTAAACTGGATAATATTGGTATGTAGTGGGTGAGGTCATTGGTGAGGAGGTTTACCCGGGGTTACCATTGGAAGACCATATGGTATTGGTTCAAGAGATTGCGATTGCAACCTCGAGTTCGAGAAACTGGATTCCGTTTCCTTCATGGCATCCTAGCGTCTAGGGCGCAGTTGTATGTAATGGGTGTGACTCGGGATCAAAACTGTGTACGGTGTGGATGGCCGGAAACGGCCTACCATGTCGTATACTTTTGTGAAGAATTAATAAGGGTGAGGAACTGGTTTCAGGGCGTCCTACGACAGGTAGGCGGTGAGGATTGTCAATGCTTAGGGCGTTAAGTTTAGAGGTATGGGGTTGTTCGGATGCGGTCCGACGATCGGTTTCGTACTTGGTACTCGATTTTTATATGTTTCTTGGGGGATGCGGGAGATTGAAGTGCGACGCACATCAGGGCACTGGCATGTTGGTTTTACAGAACGAAATGTAGAAATAGTGAAGTGTATGGACATAGCTGGGGAGAGACTTTTCGTTGGGATATAGACATCTAACGATGGATGTATTAAAGGGTTTGGGCATCCACTGCGTGTTGAATGGTACCATGACGGAGCGTGTGGGCTGGTCTCCGGTGAGGGGGGAGGGTGTTTTTCATTTTATGTATGAAGTGCGCTAGTGAAAAGGTGTGCAAGATGTGGGATGTGGCCTAGGATGAGGGAAGGTGACCTGTAGTTGGTCCGGGGTTAGGTTCTCGTGTGATCGTTGACTCAGACTGGGGGAGTTCAAAATGGAGACAGTGCATGGTTTTATCATTTTGGTGGAACTGTTAGTTATTAAGTGGTAGGTAAACTTCTTTTGCATGGAGAGAGTCGGTCTTATATAGTAGTATAGAGGTATGAGAGTTGGATATTCAAATCGGGCTATTTAGTCCGAAGACTTTCAGAGACAGTGACAACCCATTGCGCCAAATAAGGGTTATATCCTCTGTGTGCGTTACTTTTGTGGCCTTTCATAGGACCAACTCAGATTGTGCGAATTGACAACATGGAGAGATTTCCAAGTTGTATATCTGATGGATAGAACATAGTATACAATTAGGCTATGATTCTTATTAGTGTTGATTGGTCATGTGTTAAAATTTCTTATGTGGTCCGATGTATACTGGTAATATGTACTGAGGTTTAGTTAGGTGTTTTGTGTACCTAGTAAGAGGAGGGGGGGGAGAATTAAGAGCATAAGAGATCTAATGCCAGAGAACCTAAGGTTTTTGTGATGATATCAACAGGACACCTAGTTTTGTGTTAGGGAGCATGCCAAAGCATGTGGAGAGTTATGGCAATTAACCTTGGATGGTATGTTTACCATGAACAAGACCTGTGGTAGGAGAATTGTGTTTTGTAGCCTCGAATGTTTTGTGTTGATTGGAGACGTAAACTTCTGTGCTTCTTGATCCCCATGTAACACACATGAGAGTTGGACTGGAGTCCAGTGTCCACAAAGATAATTTGTATTGAACAAATATGTGTTTCGACAACTTGTTTAATACTAAACAAACAAACAACATCTATGTTGGTCAAATAGATACATGGAAGTTGGTAATGATTTGTAAATGTATTAGGGGGTGTTGTCGGTGTGTTGTAATATTAATAAGCGTCGGTGTGTTGTAATATTAATAAGCATTGTTGAACATAATTTCCATTCATATTAGGTATCCTTTTATTGTATTGTATATACCTGTATGTACCGTCTTCAATAAGATGTAAAAGTTTTTTTTTAAAACGGTGTGAACATATTTAAAGTACACATGGTTAGATTTTTTGTTTGGGAGTTCGGAGTAGGGGATGTATTATGTTGAGAAACACTGTGTTGGGCTCTCAACACAAATAAGTTAAGTTGGTCCCTTGTGATTTGTACTGTGTTGAGCTGCAGGGGTCCAGCTACTAGAACACGTGTTGTACGGTGCCCCGGGAGGGTCCAATACTAAAACCCGTGTTGTACGGTGCTCCGGGAGGGCCCCACTACTAGAGCACGTGTTCGGTGCCCCGGGAGGGTCCTGCTACTAGAGCACGTGTTGTAGGGTTTTGCTCCGGGAGGGTCCAGCTACTAGAGCACGTGTTGTACGGTGCCCGGGAGGGTCCAGCTACTAGAGCACGTGTTGTACGGTGCTTGGGAGGGTCCAGCTACTAGAGCACGTGTGTTGTACGGTGCTCCGGGAGGGTCCAGCTCTGGACGTGTTGTCGGTGCTCGGGAGGGTCCATTACTAGAGCACGTGTTGTACGGTGCTCCGGGGAGGGGTGTTCTTGTTTGTAATTTGTATTTAGTGACATAATATATGCTTGTTATAGTACTTATCATTGTTTTGAATGTTGTGTTTCCGCAAATGCGGGTTATGATGTAAGGGGTTTTTACATGGAATATGAAATGTCAAATTTCTATCCTGCTGACGTGTTGGATTATGACAGTGTATAATTATTATATTATCACATACATATTTTGTTCCTGTTGTAACTCTTCTTGTCTATACTTGTCTGTACTGTTTTTAATAAAATATATAAAAAAAAAAAATATGGTAAACACCCTATCCTGCTGCCCAAAACTCATCATCTGACAACTTTAATTGTTTTAAATGCCCATAAAATGTATACCTGGTATACTGGAGAAGTTCCCAGAGGTCAACGCCCCTGCGGCCCGTCTGTGACCGGGCCTCATGTTGGACCAGAATTTGGTCAACCAGGCTGTTACTCCTGGCCGCACGCAGTCCAACGTACGAACCACAGCCTGGCTGGTCAGGTACCGACTTCAGGTGCCTGCCCAGTCCTTGAAGACAGCTCTGAAAATTGACTACTGTCCAGCCTAGATAGAACAAGCGATCTGTAAAGTGTCAACATGGGCGGCATCCCTGGTTTTGAAGGTTCTCATTATCCATCCTGTCATTTTTCCGAGCAGCTGAAATTTTGCTCTTTGTTATGGTCCTTGAAGATGAGATCCTCGACATGATCACTCCCAGGTCTTTGATTAGTTTTTCGCCTATTGTGTGGTTGGGAATTAGTTTTGTACTCCGATAGATTTTAATTTCTTCACGTTTTCCGTATCTAGTAATTGAAATTTCTTATCATTGAACTTCTATTGTTTTCTGCAGCCCATTTAAAGATTTGGTTTATGTCTCTTGGAGTCTTGCAGTGTCTTCAATGGTGGACACTGTCATACAGATTCGGGGGTCATCTGCAAAGGAAGAACGGCACTTGGCTTATATCCCTGTCTATGTCCGATATTAAGATGAGGAACAGGATGGGAGCAATACTGTGCCTTGTGGAACAGAGCTTTTACTGTAGCTGCTTCAGACTTTCTCTGTTGACTACTACTCTTTGTGTTCTACTTGTTAGGGAAAAAATAGATCCATCTCCCACTTTTCCTGTTTTTTTATCACGCATTTTGTGTGCTATTACACCATGGTCACACTTGTCAAAGGCTTTTGCAAAGTCTGTGTATATAACATCTGCATTTTGTTTTTCTTCTAGAGCATCCAAATGGTCCAGTAGTGGTCCAGAGTGGTCCAGATTGGGACAGACAAGAGCGACCTGGTCAACCCATTTCCCTGGGTTGTGTAGTTGATTGGTATCTAAATGAGTGGCGATCTTGCTTCTTAGAACCTTTTCAACGATTTTTTAGATATGGGACGTTAGCGCTATTGGTCTGTAGTTCTTTACTATTGCTTTACTGCCCCTTTGTGGAGGGGGGGCCATGTCTTGTTTTTAGTACCTGCGGGACAACCCCAGTGTCCCTGCTCCCTCCATGGATGTTAAAAACCGTGATAGGGGCCCTTGCAGTTCTTGATGAACACGGAGTTCAATGAGTCTGGGCCTGGAGCGGAGTGCATGGGATGTCATTTATTGCCTTTTCGAAGTCATTTGGCGTCAGGATAATGTCAGATAGGCATGCATCTGCCAAGTTCTGTGGCACTCTCTTAAAAAAATTTATTTAGGTCTTCGACTTTCAATCTGTTAGCAGTTCGCAAAACTAGGGCATACTGGGACTTTAGTAACTCACTCATTTCCTTGCTGTCATCTGTGTAGGACCCATCCCGTTTAAGATGGTTCCCAATACTGGATTTGTTCTCGACTTTGATTTTGCTAAGAAAAGAAATACTTTGGGTTTCTTTTTAATTTCATTTATGGCTTTTAGTTCTTCCGCGTTTCTTGATTCCTTAAGATTCTTTTAGTTTTAATTCGATGTTTGCTATTTCTCTGACCAGCTTCTCCTACGTATTTCGATATAATAACCTCTTGTAGTCGCTCCGTTATTCTCTGCCTTCGCCTGTAATGGGAGCACCTCTCTCTTTCTGGTTTACATCTTCTCCTTCTTTTCCTTAAGGAATTTGCCTTGAGCAAACCCAAGTGCCACAGAGGTATTTATTCTAGACATAGGTTAGGGTCCATGATTTAGGCTATTTCCCCGTTTATATCATTTTTAATTGGTTTATTGCCCCCTTATGTTTTTTTTTTGAAGTTAATTTGGAAAGGCCCCCTTGGGGATCATTTTTGTGTCCTTCCCCCCCATACTGTCTGGATTTCTATTATGTTGTGATCTAGTATTATATTTTTTTTGATATAGCTTTTATCAGATCATCATTTTGGGGAAGATAGTCCTGTATGTCAATGTGATGCATGGTGGAGTACAAGATGCCTTAAATTCATTTTCCCCCACCCAAAAAAAACCATCTGGGGGGTTTTCTGCCCCCTGGGGGCCCCCGGGGAAAAGCCTTTATTTTCACCAAATTCCCCCGGGGAGACGTCGCACCCCCCTGTCTGTTTTAAAAAAAAAAGGGGGCTTTTTCCCTGTCCTCAGCGGCAACAGTCTTCCTAGGGTTTTTTAATATATCTACAAGGGGGGCATGGGTAAATTTTATGGAAAGTAAGTAAGTAAGTTTATTCGGTATCCAAAATACTTTTCATTTTATCACTTTTGCAGATATGTAGAGAACCTAGGAAAACCCCAAAATTTTTTGACAGAGTGACTTTTTTCCCCAAACCCCCAAATTGGGGCCCCTTTTAAAAGGGTAACCGGGGTATTTTTTAAAATTTTTTTCCAACTCGGGGTATGAAAGGTTGGTCCCAAAATCAAGTTTCAAGTATTCCTTCCCAAGGGAGGGGGGTTTTAAGGACGTCTCAGGGGCCTATACGTGGATAAGGGTGAGAAAAATTCTGTTTGGGGGGACCGGGGATTTGGGGGCAAACTTCAAAAAAAATTTTTCATCGGAAAGGGGGGAAAAGGGGCAAAGGGGCCCCCCTTTTAAAGGGGGCTAAAAAGGGGGGTGGTTTTTTGAAGATTTCCTGGGGGGCCCATACCATCATACTTAAAATTTTGATTTGGGGGGCCCCGGGTTCGTAATTTTTCATGGGCCCAAGCCCCAAACTTCAGGGGGGAGCATTCAAAAGGGGGCAATTTGGGGGTTCCAAAAAGGGGGGCCCAATTTGGGGGGGATGAATAAACAAGAAAAAGGGAAAGGGGGGGGAAAAAACTTTTGGGGGCCCCCCCATCTCCGGTCAGGGGGAGATAGTGGAGGGCAGGGGGACATTTAAACCTCCCTCCGATGGCTACGTGGGCGGGGAGAAATAGGGGGAAAAGGAGGAGGGGGGGGGGCCCCCCCCAAAACCCCCAAAATGTTTTTTGGGGGGGTTTTGGGGGGAGCCTATAGCTAGACCTTTGAGTTAAGGCAGGGAACCCCCCCGGGGGAAAAAAGGGAAAAAGGTGTTGAAATGGGGGGGTAAAAATTTTGGGGGAAAAGGGGGGTTGGGGTTTTAAGACTGTCGGGGGGGTTTCATGAGCAAAAAAGTGGTCAAGGCATGGTAGTGTCGGAAGAGATCGAAAAACCTTTTGGGGGTGGAGAGGATGTATTAACACCTGGGCGGGGAAAAGAAAAAAACCTTTGGTGGATGCTAAAAGGGGAAAAAGGGGGGGATGCCGGGCCCCAAATTTTAAAAATTACTAGAGTCAATTATAGTGATATTATTAGGGGAACCCCCCCCAGATAACCCTAATTTGATTAATGATAATTCCTGGATTCAAGGGGTTCCCGCCCATCAATTTTTTAATTCCCCTTTTTTTAAAAACTTTTTAGGCTGTTGATCACGATAAAAAAAATTTGACATTGTTTATTTAGATTTTAGTGGTTTTTTTTTTGAGTAAACCCCACCAGAGACTGTTAAAAAAGTGGCGGGGGGGGTTTGGGGGGGAAAAAAACTTTTATGGATAAAAAATGGCTCCCAATAGGGGGCGAGTGTGCTAAAAAAAGGGGTTTAAAACCGGTGGGGATCCCGTAACAAATTGTTTCCCCAAAGGGGGTTGGCCCCTTGTTATTTTAAAAAAATATCAATGACCTTTTACAAAAGGGAAAATTTTTTTGTGATATGAGAAAAAATTTTTGGGGGGGCACGAAGAATAGGTAATTGATTCCCCAAAATTTTTCGTTAGAACTTCCCCCAAAATTTAAAAGGGCCCTTTTCCCGGGGAGAAAAATGGCGATTCAGTTCCCCCTTTTGATAAATGCAAGGTTCTAAGGGGGGGGGTTCCTAACCCCGGGGGATAAGTTAAAAAACTTTTTAAATTAGCCAAAAGTTTGGGGGAAAGGGCTTGGGGGAGATGGGGCAGCAAACCCTTTAAAAAGGCAAATGCCTAAACATTTTAAAAAAAGGGAAATAGATTACTGGGATTTTTATCAAAATTTAAAAAAAAGAATTGGGGGTTTTATTACCGGGGGTTTTACATCATTAGTAAAAGGTTACCTTGTTACGCAGCTCAGTTCTGGTCTCCTATTCAGAATGGACATAAATTGTTAGAAAACATTCCCTAGAATATAAAAATTTCATGGGGGTTAAAAAATCTTCCTTACGAAGAAAAATTGAAAACCCCAAATTACTTTTTTTTTTAAGGCGTAGGGGAAAAAAGGGGGGGCATGATCGGGGGTATGCAAAGGAAAATGGTTATTAACAAAGGGGGTATAAATAAGGGCTTGAGGATATTCCCAAAAAGAACCCAAAAATGGATTCAAGTTAGATAAGTTTCGGTTTAGAAAAAAGGGGGGAAAGTATTGGTTTTGGGGAAAAAGGGTAGTTGATAAAAAGGGAAAAGTCCCCCAAATAGGGTTATTGGGGAAAAAAGGGCCTTGGGTGTTTCAAATTTAGGTTGGAAAATTCATGAGTGAGAGGGGGTTTTGGGGGTTTAGTGGGAAATTGCACCGGGGGGATAGAACAAAACTTTTTTTTGGGGATTGTAAATTGGGGGTTTTTCAAAAATTGTTAGTGGTATGGTTTAAGGACCCGCCCAGTATGGGCCCCAAAAGGCCTGCTGCAGTGTTCCCCCTTATGTTCTTATGCAATTTAAAGGGAAAGGGGCCAATGGTGGGGAAACCCAAAAGACGGAGGCCTGGGAAAACTGGGGAAAGGGGGCGCTACTCAAGGTGGAAAAACCCTTTATTGGGGTTTTTTTTGTCTATAACTATTAATGTAAATGGTATGAGGGCAAGGGTTAAAAAAGGGAAAAACGGGGGGTGACATTGAGACGTTATGGTGTGCAAATGGGTTTTTTTTTGGAAAAAAAAATTTTAAATTAAAAAAACATGTTTGGAAGGATATATGTATATCTTTTTCTTCAGGGGGATTAAAGGGTGGGGGTGGGGAGTGATAAAGGGGGCCCTTTTCATTTGATAACTGGGAGGAGGGGGAAGGGGAAAAATAGTAAAGGTGGATGGGGGAAAAGTCAGAGACCAAAAAAGGGGTTTTTTTGCCCCGGGGGGGGGTAATAATTATAATAAATTAATGATGGTTAGGTGAATATGAAAACAGTCTTTTTCATTTTAAAACCTTTTAAGGGGTTTTAAAAATTTTTAATAATAGATCTTTT